>JAHDVE020001107.1:0-32035 GCA_022606495.2 Halesus radiatus | reverse complement strand
CCACACCTAAAGTGTTATCCATGATGAGAGATTAGTTTTTTGGGAAGTATTAGCTTGACTTGAATTACTGCAATCACAATTCGGATGCTTTGAAATTATATAAAGAGGAAAGAGACAAGTTCAGATGCATCGCTATGTCATGGGTGAAAAAGTATGCGACTTGAACTCATTCATTTTTTATGATTTATATATTTTATTAATTATAAAAAAATTGATGCATCCCTAAAAAAATCAAAAAAATAGTATTAGCATGAACTATCTTTTGGAATTTGTTTCAAATAAAAATATACTCTATAAAATAAATTAATGAATTTGCTCGGCAAGTATACAGTGTATTTAATATTCACAATAAACCATTAATTGAATATTCAATATTAAAAAAAACAAAAAAAACATAAAATCAAAAAAATGGGTTTCAAATCATTCGAAGAATTTTATCCCTTTTATCTTTCCCAGCATTCCAACATTACTAACCGCAGACTGCACTTTGTGGGCACGATCCTCTTCTTACTGGTCATTCTCAATTGTCTTTGGCACGCCTCTTTTACTAAACTCATATACGCTCCTATCGCAGGCTATGGACCGGCCTGGATCGGGCACTTCTTTATCGAAAAGAACAAACCTGCTACCTTTAAGCATCCCTTCTACAGTTTTATCGGGGATTTCAGAATGTTATACTAGAGTCTGACTGGGAAAATTAAAGCATGATGACTACCGATAGCTTTCCATTTTTATGAATGGACCACTATATCTGCAAAGATATTTTAAAAGATCCGATTAACATTTAGTTCAGTATTTGAAAAAATCATAATAGCATTATAATAGCATTAAATAATAAAAAATCCTTTGATCATACATACATATATTTGTCAAGCAATAAATCCTGTCACTTAAAATCTATTTTCTATCGAAAGACCTCTCTGAAGGTATTCAACTGCTTGCACTCGATCTCCACCAATTATTTCTTTAGAACCTTGCAAAGCTGACTCTTTTCCTTCAGTTGCGCCTCGACACTTGTTAGTTTATTCGACAAAGATGCAATTTCTATCGTTTTCGTTTCCAAATCTATTTTCGCGATGCGCATCCGATCATCTGTGTCTTCTTCCTTTCTACTTAGTGTTTTACGTAGAATGCTGATATCTCTCTGAAATACATTTAACTGGGCAGCCAACACCAGCTTCCCAATGGTTTCTTCGCTTAGTTCCTGGCAGAGCTTCTTTTAGGTTTATGCCTTCTGAAATTATTGGCGACGCAAAGCCGACTGCTGACTCGAACGCCGTTTTGGTCTTGATAACGATGATATATTAGTGATACTACTTTACAGATTCAAAATGTCTTGTTCTTCCTGATGAGAGAATTGTTCCTTGTTTTTGAAAGGAGACATTTTATTCTTCCCAGCTTTGAGAGGTACCAACTCATAATATTCATCCTTACTCCTGGAATCAACGGAGTTCTTGTTTTGAATGTGTGGTTGCTGGTTTGTTTTCTTTCGGTAGATTCTATTTGGGCTGTCCGTTTGATCCCTGATTATTTCGCTGTAAATTACTTGAGGTCTCCCAAAATACTATTGTTCAGTTTGGCCATAAATACTTTAAGGTGTCAATTCACTTACCTAATACTTTTTATTTGAATTTCGCTGTCTTCCTTCCAAAGAGTTGCGTTTTTGATTCTGCTCAATGTCTTGGCTGTTTGCTCTTTTGAACCTTTCGCGGTCATTTGCTTTGAGTCTGAGCTTATGGATCGGGACATCTTTATTTTTGAGTTCCTGGAAAGTATGGGGCTTGTGTTGTAAAGCACAGTGGTTGTTCTGGTAGGCTGTAGCTTTTCTGACTTCTAAACGAGCATTCTAGAGGACAGAACATACTACTTTATTGTTTATATGATGATAGACGTTATTTTATCTATTGTTTTCATGAGTATTATTATGGTTCTTCTGGACATAGCCATCGAGAGCAAGTGCCAATCTGTTAATGCAGTCATGTAGTAACATATAGCTGGGGCTTTGTTGATGGGAGAGAGATCCTTTTTGGATTAGCTGGAGCTATTAAGTGATGAGTTCGATTTATTGGAGGGGATTTCCAATCCGCCCGAGATGGAATCCTGAGGCTGTCCGTGGAGAATGTGAAGTGGTGATTTTTTGTAAGCCGTAGTTCTAATTGTGGCTGCTGGGAGAGTAGTCATTGCCACTGAAGATGCTGCTTGTATATTGCTTATGGATTCGGCCAAAGTCTCTGGGAGATTTGGTATTTTTGGATCTGATCATGATTTTTTCTTGGCGATGTCTATAGTTTTTCGATTTTTCTATTTAAAATCTCTTATTTGATTTAATCGATATGGAAAATATAGAATTTATAATATTTATACTATGTTTTGGGTTAAAAATTAGAATATTGTTTGTTAAATATATATATATATACTCTGGAGGAAATTCCTTGAGAGACGACACTTTTCCTGCAGTGGATTCGCTGCAATACATACATACATACATATATATATATATGTTAAAATAAATTTATTTTTTTCATTTAAAATTATTTCTATTTCTTTAATTTTTGCTGTCATTCAAAAACTATTTATTCTTCTAAACTATATTGTGACAAAAATAGAGTAAACCTTTTTTCGAGAAAACTCTGTTGATATTCTTTATAAAAAACTGAAAGAGAGAGTGAGTTATTATTTAATCCATTTTTTGTTTCAGAGGATAACAAAGGTTAAAATATCATTATTTTCTATTTCTAACAAAGTGATAGATAAAAATTTCAATAAAAAGAAAAGAGAAAAAAAGTAAATTATTTGATTTAATTCAATATTTTTAAAAATAATAATTGTTCGGCAAACTCAGGTGGGTTGTGAACTAACAATTGATATATAAATTGGAACTTTTTATGCATGTATACGAGAATAATGTCTTTAGTCCGTCAACCACAATGCTCAGGCCAGAAGAGCTTGAAAAATTGGAATTTTGTGGGATGTAGATTCTAAGTATTAATTTTTTTTTGTGATAATTTAAGTGTATTTTTCATAATGCGATTTGTATTTAAAAATCCTCATCCAAACAGTTTTGGTGGCAAATTTACCTACTCATGTTTTTCCAATATGACCTAAGCCACAAAGAAACCAATGATAGTTAATAGAAAATTGAGAAAGAGTACGGAAGTAAAAAGAAAGGAGCAAAAAATCCAGTCGGAGAAGTAAAATGAAAGATTTTCTGTAATAAAAGACGGGGTATCCACATGCAGTCTTTGAATAATATAGGTTTTTTGAAGATTGGATGTAAAAAACAAATAATTAATATAGTATGTTTCGAACTTATGGGCAACTGAATTGTCTTATTCGAATAGAGTTATCAAATTAAGCTATTTTTAGCTGAAAGTGATTTTTTTTAGATTTTTCATAATATAAAAATAGAAATTCATAAGTATTATAACATTCAATTATTTTATTTTTCCTCGAGCTTGTTACAATCGCAATCAGAAATTAAAAATTACAAATTAACAATTAAAATGTTTCTTTGGATATTTATGTATATTTAAAAAAAATACTTAAACTCATCTATTTCGTCATAAGGAAAACTCAATATTATCTAAGTCGTGTATATTCTTTTCCCAACGCCCAGTGGAAAGGATTAGAATTTGAGTTTCTTAATCATCTAAAATTTAATTAACTAGCTATATTTTTTGGCAATGGTTATTTTAAGAAAGGATGAAAAATAAATTAAATTAAATGAAAAACTGAAGTAAAAAATGTATTATTATTAAAATTTGTAACGACTTTTTAAAAATTCACTCTTTTTTCATTATTAAGTGTGTCACAATTTTGTTGTTTTAATATATAAATGACGTAAATTGGTGCTAACTCATTTAATGATTATTATATATTTTTTATCGACAATTGACATATTAACTAAAGTAGGATATAATAGATTTCATGACCCCCTGATAAAATGGATGGATCCACACACATCTATAGAAGGATTTCGGTATCGGTAAACAAGGTGATGTTGCATAAACGACGATGATTTAACACACAATCAATTGACCAAACATTTATTGTTTAAGGAAGTATTTTCTTACTGCTATGAAAAAGAAATATAATGATTTATATCTATATTTATATATATATATGTATAGCCTGCTTCAGCGGCGAAATATACGTATTTCAAAATAATTCTTTTTTATTTATTATCTATATTTTTCCATTGAAGTGCGAATAGTTCAATCATTAAATTATAAATAATAATAAAATTAAATAAAAATTCAAAATATTATTAAAAAAGGAACGTTTAAAACAAAAATAAAACAATAATTTAATAAAACAAAAACATTATTTATGATGTAAATACTTGTTCAAATCGATACTGGCCGTATGTTTTCAGTCAGCACCCACCCACAGGATACGGTATACCTCCTTCAGAAGAAATTGGCTCAAGAAACAGGACTTCAGATTTAGGAACAGGCGCTGACCTTTATTGATTCGGAAGGAGGGTAATCTGATTTTCACTATTCCATAAGCAGCTTATTGAACGATTTGGGACGTGAACACCCCAATTGCTACCTGAGACTCAACAAAAAATATACATCCACCGACGCTTTGACAATGCACTTGAAACTTCTCATTTTCAAGAAAAAATAGCTGCAGATCGAGATCAACCAAGACTGCACAGTCCAAGAAATCAAAAGCAAAATATTTGCTCAAACTAGGATCCCTGAAGGCCAGCAGAGGTTGGCCTTTAACGGTGATTAACTCACAGAAAACTCTGCCAAAGCCTCAGATGGTTACGGTATACGGGAAGGAGATCAATTAGAACTCAAGTAATGTGAATGCCGGAACTGCCCTTATCGAAACAGAAACTACTGAACTAACATAATATTTTGTTTGATAACTTTTGTTTGTTTGTAATATTTACACACATATTATGCTCATTTATCTGATTTTTATTCTTTTGGTACTTTTTTTGACTTTGTTTATATTTCAAAAGGGGTTGATGATGATGATTGAAATTTTACAACATATACCATGTGTATATATATCCTAAATATATTTGCTATTCTTGATATTGAAATGAATAGAATAAAAAATTAATTTTTTATAATAAACTATCGAGATAGGCAAATATACATGTATACACATTATTTTAGATTATTTAAAATATACAATTTAATAAACAAAAATGTAATAAATAGATCAGAACATTAAGTTATATTAGAGATTAACTATTTTTTTTAAATTCTAATATGGATACTCAATAATGGCTCAAAAGCAATAAAGCATGTGAGAAAAAGTATTCGAAATACATATACATTTTACTATAAAAAAATGTCAACGGCAGAGACGCGAACGACAGATAGATTTCACCAAGCATGTTCTTCTGAACAAACAAGAAGGTGGCTTGGCCCTGCTTTTTCTGATTAATTGGGGAGACGTTGTCAATATCGTTGTTGTTGTTGTTGGAATCATTACCATTTTCATTTTCATTTTCCTCACTTCTCTATAAAAGAAGTCGAGCTTTAAGGATATGCTGCCGACCCAGCTCAGAGCAACCAACCTGATCTTCCTCGCAACGATGCGATGGAAGGAGAAGGTTACAATCCTGTTACCTTTGCCAAGGTAGTTGGAGTAGGGCAGACTCCAAGGAAAATACTACGTGCCGTTCGACACCTGGATTTGGAATCGAGTGATATAATTGAAATCGTCAAAAGAAGTCAGCTGCAGGGCGGAAAACTCCACGAGACCAGGCATTTCGAAACCTACGAAACTGCCTCTTTGTGACATCAATTTATCTGACATGCCATAGACATGATCTTTCGGGTGTTGAGAGCTGGGGGCCATATTGGTGATGATCTTTCCAATGGCAGAAGCTTTCTTCTTGCCTCTAAT
Organism: Halesus radiatus; assembly: GCA_022606495.2. Lineage (NCBI taxonomy): Eukaryota > Metazoa > Arthropoda > Insecta > Trichoptera > Limnephilidae > Halesus > Halesus radiatus. Next base: position 26,158 of record JAHDVE020001107.1, on the reverse strand, counting down.
AGCATCCCTGTTGACCAAATTCACATCGTACCCTCCGAAGTTTATTCCGCGCAAGTAAAACTCGAACTTGAAGGTAGGCCAGATATTAAAAGACTTAACGAAGATGCGGATGATTCGAGTGAAGATTGGAGGGAAGACGAACGTTTTGATGGACCCACCTCGAGTGGATGAGGCGTCATATTTAAAAGGCAGCGAAATGAATTGTTTGGTTGTGGTGTTAGAGTACTGGATATAGAATTGTTGTAAGTAGGCATCACCATCATAGGAGGTGATTTGTAATGCACGGAACTCCTGGGCGATAGACATCTCGATTCCGGCGTAGTATCCTTCGGGGGCAGCGACTCGAGCACTCCAGCCATATGTGGTTGTCAATGAAAATGAAGAATAATTGGAGGCTGGGCTGGAATGCAACCTGCACCCGGGGGTTCGGGACGCAGGAATCAGATTTTTAATGAGTAACCGATTGTCAATTTCAATAGTGTCTGGAAGAACAGGAACAAAAACCTTATTTTTGAAGAAAAACTCAAATCTTAGAGCAATGTTAAACTCCCACGATTTGACCAAAATTTTTGCTCCCTTCGCGTTAATAGCCGGGAGCAAAATGGTCATGGTCTTCCCACCTTTTGTTTCGCTGCCGTCGAAGAGCGTAACCCCGTCAATCGCAAGAGTGGACCAGGTTATGGTATCGTTGGTGAATTGCAGCTCAAATTTTTTTATATATCCCCCGGTCCCCGATGAGAGTTGGAAGGCAAAGAAGGTAACTGTGTCTTGCATAATGATTGCTACGAATTCGTCGACGGAGTTTCGACTTGCGCTCCATAGATTCATCTGCGAATAATTTGTGACGGCTGTCGTGGAGGAACTTGAAATGATTTTCCCGTTGCTTTCGGTACTTCTTTTGAGATCCACGAGTGCCTTGCACTTTTACTTCTCGATTTAGACTCTTTTGGTTTCGAGCAACATCTCTTCCTCCACCTTTCGCTGTTCGGTGGTAATCTTGAGTTTTTCTGTGATCAGTAACTGTTCTTGTTGTTGGCGCACTCTGATTTCCTACTGTTTCCTCGCCTCAGCATAAATCTGGGTTTCTAGTTCGGCCTGCCTTTTCTCGAGAGTCACTCTTTCCATTTTGGTTTTTTGCTGTGACATGAATTCCACCATCTCTGCTAACTTTTGATTCTGTTCATTCAGCTGCTGCACTCGAATTTTCTGTCCATCTTCCCTGACTTTTAAGATTTTTTCGTTTAGATCCTAGAGTTATCTCGTCTGTTTCTATATTTCCACTTTGAGTCGATCTGCCGATTCTTTGTCACTCCGAATCTTATCCTCAATCCGTTTTTCCTCTTCGAGTTTCCGGAACTTAAATTCGTCCTCTTGAGTAGACAGCTTGCGCCGCATCTCGATCTATGCCTGATGTTTTACGGACAAGAAATTAGCGGCTTCAGTCTCCCTTATAATATCGAGTTCCTGTTCCTTTTTGTCTCTGATAAACCGCTGCTCCTCCTCATCTCGCTGAATCAGGATGTTCTGAGCGAGATGTTTCTTCCTCTCGAACTCTCTGTAAGCTGCCTCATCATAAAATTCGTAAAATACTGCGAGCGTTGCTCCAGGAACTGCTCCGACAAACTCCAGCACGTAGAGTCTGAGTTCTGTCGCCTTGGCCAGAGGGAACTCGATTGTTACTACATCGTGTTTGTTCCCAATATTTCCATAGGTGAATACTTGGTCGATCTTTTTGAAATTTTGTTTATCCGAACTGTACTCCAGTCTAAACTTTGTGATGTAGGTAGATTGGTCGAAAGCGGCCAGTTGCAAGTCTTGAAATAGCACGAAGGACTTCATTATGATCGAGATGTATTGGCCTGATGCTGATGATTGACTTTTCCATCTCAAGTTCCCCACCTCATCGTTTGTCAGCATCGTGTAGGAAGTCGAAGTGCCCCAAGTCCCTACTAGCCCTGCTGATTCGAGATTTTGTTCGTAGATTTCTGATTTGGAGAGCTGTATAAATTTTTTTCGCCTCGACACCATAGCAGCTTTTGGGCCGATATAATCCAAGACTATCGGCTGGGCTTCTTCAATCTGAATACTTTATTTGGGCTGGTAGAATTACTAGACCTTTGAGTCTTATAAAGTCACAATCTCCAGATCCTAACTCTCTTTATGGGCACAGGAGCTGTCCACATAATATACCTCAAATCGCATTGAGGGCCAATTGTGAAACTTGGTGGGGTAGAGTCTGATCTCGACGGCCTCGATGCTGGAGAACTCGGCTATAAAGGAGCCTCTTTATGATTATGACCCCTGAAAGACCTGAGTTAAGGCGATAAACTCGCCGTAATCCCGACTGTATTCGATTCTAAACTCGGTCACATATTAATCGTTCGAGCCAGATTGGATTTCGACTCTTTCAATGTTCATGACTTCCTTGAACCTCAACCCTGCATATTCTCCTTAGCAGTTCTGAGACTTAGGCCTCCAGTAGGAGCTGCTGTTGAGCTGAAAGTTACCTTAATTTGAAGAGCAGGAGTTATTCGCAACCATGTACCTGCCTAAGTCGGATCCCATTCCGAACTCCCTGATTGTGGTTTTCTTTTTAAGAACTTTGGCTGAGTTTTTTGGAGAGTGAAGAAACTTATCGTCAGGACTACAAGTCTGGTGACATGTGGGCCTGACCTAGCCTGTCAATACTATTTCATTCCTTTTCGAGCCAGGTCGTCTATTTTATCCTCCTGCATGCTTCGCTCGCACCGTGATAGTTTCAGTCTGCAAGTAATAACACTTTCCATCTTCTCTCTGGAATCCTTCAGCGCAGTTTAGACATTCTGCTTTGTCTTTGTAAAGACATCCAGTCATTCTACTCTGCCTACAGATACCTCCCTCGACGAACATGCCAACGTCGCATTTGGTGCATTTAAGAGTCTAGTTGTCATAGTTCAGGCATGGGTCCTCCTGGCTTAGAGAAAATGCACAGTCTCCGTTCACCAGCTTGTAGTTGAACTAACATATTTCGCAGCTCGTGGCAGTGGCATACTTATAGCATCCTTCCAGATACTGAAGGATTTTTTAGCACTGTCCCTGACTGGTGGTCACAAGCTGGGTTTCCTGACAGGGGACTGTAGTGACCGAGTTGCATAGGGCAGCTAGGATAATAATAGCTGCGAAGTATTGGGGTCGACCAAATATATTGATAGACATGATTATAGAATTGTATTTTATCTTCAAATAGCTTTTTTAAAGTTTTAGAAGGGTGGAAAATACCTAAATAATTATATTAAAATTGCATAACGAGTTAAAATAAAAATGGATATATAGATATTGTTAGATTTGTGTATATTTTATTTTTTTTGTTTTTATTTTGTTCGAAAAACTAAGAGTATAAAAAATCTTCCAAACTTACCTGTTTTCGTGAATTTAGTTTTTGTTTTTTTATTTAAACCGTACAACATATATATATATCGAATACATAAAACTACATAAAATAAATAATATATTATTCTTCCAAATATATATATATAATCATCTAAGATCTATTCAATCCGAGATCATTTGATCCGATAAATTTTCAATAAAAAATAAATACTCTATCAATCTGTATATATATGTCTAAATATACTTTCCGAAAAATGGAATGTAATTTTGGAAAAAAGAATGGAAATTTTAAATTCTTCTAAACAAGAAAAAAAATATTAATGAAAAACAACATTAATATACAAAATATAAACTGAGCCAAAACAAGCCATAAACAAGTAAGGATACCTGAACAATGTTATGAGTCCCTACCGTTTTATCAATTTAACTGTTTTTTAATTTCAGATGGCGACACAAGAGAGAGAAGGAAAAAAAATAGTAAAAAATAGTAAAAAAACTATTTTTGTATTGATGGGTTTACAGTTAAGCGATGTTATCTTCTAATAAATATTTAATTAGATTTCCTGGACGATAAAAAAATATTAAATACAATTTTTTTATTGTTATATACTCATAGATTCCCAATTTTCTTTGAGTGTCATTTTAATTTTAGTTTGTTAACGGAGGGGTCTACTAATAATGAAAAAAAAAATGTAAGACTTTAAGAAATATAAAATAAAAATAAGAAGGTAAAACTATTTTTCTCTTGTTGATCACAAAAAAATAATGCTTATTGATTAGTAGGTTTTGATGTTTTGGGGAATTCAGTTATTATCTAACTTTTCAGTTGTTGAACGTCACAATAGTCCTTTTAAAACAAAAGAGAATATATGCTATTTTAACAAAAGCTAGGAAATTGTTAACCAGATAAATATAATAAAGAAATGATTGCATTTTTAAGTCTGAATCATTCATAATCTATCATAAATGTGCAATTGCAATCATTTGCAATTTCCCAATATTTTTGTCGATAATTGCATTTTGATATTTTTAAGAAAAATAGATTTTAACTTATACATATTTTTTGTTCAATCATAATTCAAAATGAAAAATAACAAATAAGAAAAACTAAACTTTTCATCATTATTTAAAAAAAACACACAGTATCACAAAAAACAGTTGGAGTTAGGATTGGAAAATTGAGGGGGTTTGGAAAGCTCGACCACAGCAGATGCCGGTCCGCGGTGGCTGTTACCTAGAGTCTTGCAGTCAATAAACACGAACTCTGGTTTCCTGACTTAAACTGTTGAACCATTGAGCTTAGCGCTGTATTTGGATCGATTCTTAGCCGACATTGTCGTGCATGTCATCGACATTAATGTTGTTTTGGGGACTTTCTGAGCTTATTTTCTCAGTGCTGCAGTTTGTGGGCGAAGTATGCCTTTGAGAGTGTTAGCTCGTAGATATTATTCTGGAACTCTTTCGGTCGTATGAACTTCTTGGCCCTCAGTCGACGTTTAGGGCGGATTTCTGTTCGCCTGATAGTTTTACCCTTCCAAGAGAAAAGTGGGAGGTACTGCTTTGTAATCTTGATTGTACGACTGATTGTTCGTATTTTTGACCCTTAGCAATTATTTGAGGGTGATTCCCGTGTTCCACTAAGTATCTGCGTATCTGTACTGCCTGGTGTTGATATTATTATCTCTGAAGAGGTTATGGCTCTGGAATTTGTTATTAATGTTGCAATTCTGGTCTCCCTCTGCACCAGTAACCAATAGTTTTATTTGGTCTCCAGAAACGTTAGATTGGAAGCTTTCAGAATTTTTGGGGAGAACAACAGCAGAAATGGGTCTCCTATCTGCCGAGTGGGGAAAATAGCAGTTTGGGGCATTTGAAGAAGGACGTTTAACATTCGAATTGTAGAAGAGTTTGGGTGATGAGTCATTTTTATATGGATCTGATTCCACTTTTTTTTATTCAGTATGGGATTTGATAATTTTTTATTTTTTAGATTCAGATTCTAAGGCTGCAGTATTGGGTATGTTGTTGATAGTAATGACATCGTTATTAATATTGTTATTTGGGATGACTTTGAGGGTATTGGCACTAAAATTTGTGCTTGTGGCCGGTCTAAAATAATAATTATTTTCCAATTTTTTATAATTGGAATCGCCATTGTTATTATCTCCATATTTATTATTATCTGCTTCATCGATGCATCTCCTGGTGTTTGTGTGAGAAACATATTTATGAATTGTAACTCCTCCTTCCTTTTCGTTTTTATCAAACTGTTTGAAAATTAAAAGTATTATTATAATTATTCTTATGAGCATAGAGATGAAAACCTTAATTTATAATTACTTTTTAGTGAGACTCTTTGGCCTCGTAGCTGATATTATTCACATAATTGTTTTAGTGAGGACGAACGTAGCTCCGATGTTTTTGTGAATTATATTCTCGTTTTTTAATATTGTCTGTATCAATTCGATCAAATTTCCCCTCTTCATCAACTTCGCTCTTCAGATTTTTCTTCGTGGACTGCAATCGTATAATATTAATATTATCGCCATCCATAGCGCAAACTGGTCTGGTACTTTCAGTGTGGATTGGCGGCGATCTATTCAACAAATGGTTTCTGAATGCTTATTGTTTGTTGTTGTTGATACAGGAAGTTGACGATTCTTGCTTTCTTTTTAGAATCACAAAATTGTTGCTCTTGTAATCATGAGGAGTATTAACAGTATTGTTGCCCCTAAGGTCTTGATAATTGGTGAGCAGTTTATCGCATCCTGGCCTGAGTACTGGGTTTTTTTAAAGCATTTCAAAAATCATTTTTTTGAGGGACTTTGATGCAATGTTAGTAAGGGGTTTCGGAGGGTCTCGAACTATGCTTTGGCCGAGAGTGATGATGTTTTTGCCGTTGAAGGGGTGTTCCAGACAGCTGACCAGGTATAATATCACTCCAAGACTCCAGACATCGGCCTTAAAATCATATACTTAGTGTTTGACAAGCTCGGGTGCCAGATAGAGAGGTGTTCCGATTCTCGTCTGTTCGTGTGAGTCTATTTCCATAATTTTTGAAACTCCTAGATCTCCAAGCTTTGTTTTTTTAAATATAGAAAATACAAATATATGCGTATTCGCGTATGGATGGCTGGAATATTTGTACTTTAAGTGTTCCATTGTTGGTAATAAAAACATTTAGAGTTTTAATATCTCGATGAATGATTCTTCGACTGTGGAGGTAGCACAGAGCACTTACTAACTCAGACGCCATTCTCCATATTTCGCTCTCTGTGAACATCTATTTTTTATCTTTTTTTAGCCTTAGGAGCTTTATTAATTTCAATTGATTTGATTTTGTGATGGGAAAGTGTGAGAATTTTAATAGCAAAAATCGGTTACTGTGTATAGATCTCCTTTCTCGGCATATTCCATTATGATATACAGATTCTCTCCGTCCATGAACGAATGCTCATATTTTATGATGTTGGGGTGTTCGAGAGATCGTAGAATCGTCACTTATCGAAAAGCAGCTTTTTGATGTTTAGACTATAAAAAAAACATATGATTTATCATTTCAATAAGATTGAGTTGTATTTTATTTATCAAGAAATGTTACTTTCATGTCTTTGAAATGGATTGTTTTCATGACGAATATCAAGTCAGTCTGCCTGTGCCTGACCTTATAAGCCGTCCCATAACTTCCCTTTCCAAGTTCCTTCAAGATTTCGTAGTCATTAACGAGAGCAGTGCATTGAACTGATTCCATGTCTTTATAATACTTATATTCTTTGTATACTTTTAATTATTTATATTTATATCTGTTTCAGAAAGCAATCAAAACATAATGTTCGGCAAAATATGTGTGTTTTTTTAAAGATCATAAAGTATAAATGATTAAGATTTTTCTTTAAAATTGATCTATAAAGAATTTCTTTAGGACTGGAGAGGATAAAAAAATGGTATTGTTTTTTAATGATATTTGGAAAAATAGAATAATCTGTTCTTAGATTAGCAATTGTATTGGCAAAAATCTTAAATTTAATATAATTCGACATCAGTTTCCTTAATAACTAAAAATATTAATAGTTTCTTTTTAAATATAATTTTTCCTGCATTACCCAGGAATAAGTAATCTCTATCTAGATATTTATTATAATTTAATCGATTATAGCTAATTGCATCCATAAAACATTGTGTCATTTTTGAACCAATGACAAAGATTGTCCCCAGTCTCAAATAACAAAAAAAACGGGCAGGAACGCGCTCTCTCACTTTGTAATAACAATAGTAGGATCCCTTGTTTTTATTTTTTATTTTGACTCAATCAGCGATTAATCAGAAGCGATATATTCGAAACCGCTCACAAAGGATTTGCTTATGAAGTCATGGAACTCGAAATGGCAATCGACGACCAACCCCAGGCTAAACAGACCACCAACCCGAACAATGAAGGTAAGATCGACCAGATCGCTCGGCTCATCCAGTTATATATGATCGGTGTCGAGGCACTCGAAGGACTCGAAGACCTTAGGTTTCGATTCTTCAGCAAGAAACTCTCTGGCCTGATGCTTAGAAAATCAGTGATGGAGCAACTTCACCTAGCTGCTAACTTGCCAAAGCCTGAATATGGTAGGGTCCTTGGGGCTAGAAAGATCGAGGAGTTGAAGCAAGAACACGAGATCAAGTTGTTCTATAATAAAGATACCAACCAGCAGCAGAAGGTGAATATGATGCTACAAGGGATAGAGTAGAGAATGAAGAGCTTCGATGGAAACGTGGAGGGCCAGATTAAGAAACAAGAAGATAAAATCCTAGAGCGCATCAAACTTCGCAAAATGAAATCTGAAACAGGTATTATTATGATATTAATGACAAATATTATTTAAAATGCATAAATCAAATTTTTATATTTTATATTACATATTTTCTTCTTTTTAATGGTATTATTACCTTTTTTTAAACTTTACCTGTACCATTATTATTGTATAATTTGTAGGAAGCATTAAAAAATTTGAAACAGAGGAGGAGTCCTCCCCTATCGATAAACTAAAATATAATATAAACAAACGAAATAGACTGATAGACCAAAACAAAGTCAATATGTTGATGGAATGTTTCGGAGACCGCGTTCCCAAAGCAGAAGCAGATCATAAAATTGTTAATGTCAAGAAAAATTTAGTCACAACTCAGCATCATTAAAACATCTGGGATGCAATATGAATCAACATTTTTATCTAAATTTAGTTGAATTTTATGTTTTAAGTATTTTTAAAATTAATTATAAACTAACTTCCATAATATAAAAATTATTATTATTTATTTTTTAGTAGTTTAAGATTTATATTGGATTTTTAAAATTATTTATTTTTTTCCTAAAAAATACAACACAATTTGATGTAAGTAAAAAAAGTTAGTTCTCTTCCTGAATATCCGAAATGCCCAAAAGGAAACGAAGCTCGTAGTGTCTGTCTCAGCTAAGCATGTCAATTCAACCCTTTTTACTGTGCAATCTGCCCTTAAGAGACGTGTGAGCTTATCCATCAACACCAACATAAAATTACCTCAACAGGTTTCCGCTAGTTTATGAAGCGAATTCACGATTATCGAGTCCCAAATCCTAGTTTAGTGGAAGTTTGTGATAAGTATCGGCAATCTCTCCTTCAGTTACGAGAACAGGTAGAGAGGTTTGTGGATAGGGAGCTCTTTGATGTGGATAAGATGCTCACTGACTCTACAGAGTTTCCTGAAAAATAGAAAACTATAGTATAAAGGATTATCGACAAACAATATAGTGGTCTCAAAGGGTGGGAGGTGGATCAGGTCTGGGGTGAGTTGGAGAAGAAATTGGAGGCGAGTAATGCGAATATTTTTGAAAAACAAATTAAATATCTGTCGAGTAAGACAACTGAGGTGGAGCTGATCACCAATGAGTTTGAGGAGGGACTTAAAATTATGGATGAGTCAGAAACATCCGAGATTTCTCAGCCTCGACAATAGAAGACTAGCTCTCCTCCTCTTGCTCCTGCAGCAAAATAATTAGTGACAAAACCATCAGGGACTAGTGGAAAGCAGAGTAGAGCAAGCAATTCTTCAAGCAGCAAATGAGATATACGTTAAATCGACAAGTAAAAATCCTCACCATCGCAAAAGAAAACACTAATTACTAGCATGTTTCATGAATCGAAATAAAAAAATAGAAGTTATATAACTAAATTATAAACGAAAAATTGCCGAAATAATCAAGTCTTTTTCATCTGAAGAGTCATTAACCGTTTACTTAACTCTTGCTCTTTACTTTTTAATTCACTCAATATTAACGTATTATTAGCCTTTTCAGTTTCCGATAACTACTTGATCTTAGTGAGCTTCGCATTCACATTCGCCGTGTTTTTCAGACTAGGCAGGAACACATTGTTCATGATCTCGCTGCAGAGTTCTTCGATGGACTCCTCAAGACTCAAATTCGCGAGATTGATTTTTAATCCAAGTCTCTGTGTCATTTTAGCCAGCTCGATCTTTATCTGTCGAAGCTGTGCATTTTCTTACTCTTGTTCAGATTGTTTTTTCCGACGTGCCTCATCATACAACGGTGTGAGTGTATTGAGAATTTCTTCGAGACGGAGAGCTTCCTGGTAGTTTTGCACTACTTCTAGAGTTATCCCCTAGCAGCCCTCGCTCCTCAGCTCCTACAGCATCTTCGCCAAGACCTGGAAACGTTCAACCGAGCTGGTGTAACTGTTTTGGAACTAAGCCAACAATTTTTTAAGCTGCCCTTATTTAATATTACATTTTTTAAGTCTCAACACCAGCTGCTCTTTGTATCTCTGAATCACTTCCAGTCCTTGTTGGTCGGTGGCTGTGGGATTGTGAACACTGTTCCGCGGGGTCTTCGGAGGCTTTTTTTCCACAATATCAAGTTCATCTTCGATTATATTTTGCTTCTCCTGGTTAATCTTGAGTTCTTGCTTGACTCCATTCTTTATTCTTTTTTAGGTTTAATCTAGAGGAGCAATTTTCTTGATCTGCTCTTGAGTGGTTTATTCTCCTGGTTTATTGACCTTGAAGTTGTTGCATGTGGACACCTCAGTTAGGACTTTCTAGTATCTGTTATCGATCTCGTGGATGGCTCGATGCGACTTTAAAGATTGCCTCGGTCCATCAAAACCCGATTCATCGTCTTGGGCTTGTGCTATGTTTGGATGGGAGAGCCGAGGCTTCAAACTCGGTCTTTCCACAGACGCTCTCATAGGGAGCTGCTAAAGCATCAAGAACTCCCTCAACCTCATATTTTATTTCTCCATCACCCGGATCTTTTATCTAATGGCTTTCATCTGGGGAGTAGGGGTCACCTTTTGTGGATTAATTTTAATGTCTTCGAGGTACTCTTTTAGTGCGTGGTTCTTGCTCTCAATGTCTCTGGCTTTTTCGAGTATTTTTTCCAAGTCTTCGTGTTTGACTATGGGGTTTTGGGAGAGGAAGAAGGAAGAATCGTCGTAAGAAAGAAATGTAAGGCCTTGTTGTTCGTGTCGGTGGTTGCGGTGATGGTTATTTTGATTGATAGTTGATGTGGAAAGCTCACACAGATTTTCGTTGATGAGATAATCAAATTATTATTCCTCAATCATTGCTTATGAGTGATTTTTATATTTTTTGTTATATTGTTTTTGCTTAGAATAAATCGTATTATTTCAGTTAAAAATAACGTATATTGGATAATCTTAATATGAATTATATATAAGCAAAGAGAGCGTATATATAAATATGATTTTCCCAGTTTAAATAGAATTGTATATATCTATTTAGTTGATTTCTAGTCAAAGCAGTTTGCTTTTATTATCTTTTTATTTTTCTTCTCGTTGCTAACATTTATGGTGGTACTCCTGTCTAATAAACAGGAAAATTGATAGATAAGTTTATCTTATTATTTTTAAGAGATAAAAATGTTCCTTACATAAGCTAATATGCTGATAAACTTAACAAAAAAGTACATATATTCTAAAAGCTATATGATTACTGTATCTTCTGGATAATATTTAAGACCAATATCAATTTTCTTAATATATTTAACACATATACCAAGAATAACAAGATGATCATAGAAATCCTACTTTCCCTGATTATTATACTCACTACCCACATCTACTACAAGTATGTTTATACAACCAAAAGACTCATGGAGGTCTATCGGCAACGGTTTTAAGCAAAAGGGTATAAGGTGTTCATGGAACCCTATAGATTCGTGTTGTCTAGTGCTGTAGATCGATTTACCAAGGATGGCGAGGTTCACGGCAATAACTACTACACGCTGCAGACCAAGATGGTCGGCTACGATGTCGCCATCTCTTCCTTCGCCAACCGTCCCTACATCCAGATCTATTGTATTCCTTGCATGAAAGACTACTTTGGTCGTTCCGAAGCATGTTATGAGAAGTATGAGAAGAGGATCTGCAATGTTCGCAGAGTCATCGGAGGATTTATATTTTAGGAAGGAGATGCCTGGAAGAGGAAGAGAAGGATAATCTCCCACATCTTTAGTTTCAAACTGCTCAGCTAAATGGTCCCGAACATTCGAAAATCAGCTCTCAAAACCATCAGTGACTTTGAAAAAGGGCATAAACCAATCGAAGGTAAAGATCAGAACGATAAAAAGGTTTGGCTGCTTGATTTTTTCCAGGACTTCACTTCGCAAGTGATTGTACATCTGTTTTTCGGAGATAGCGCAGACAGGATGAAAATTGAAGGCTCTCCGCCACAACAGTATTTGGGAAGACTTATCCAGCTTGCCAATGAGCAGACCTTCGAAGCTCTTGGGTTGCTATTCGGAGAGAGGTTCGTGAAATTGGGGTTGAGAGAAAAGGACAGAGAAACAAATGAGATGATTTCAAAATATAAGTTGTTCGCAAGCACAGTCATAGCTTAAAAACTAAAATAGTTAAATAAGCAAAATTAAGAGGGGAAAAGCAAAAATAATGGCACCGGTGAGTAAACTCACTCTGGGGGACTGTTTGAAGAACTATATAATGCAAACAAAAATAACGCAGAAAAGACAGAAGGCATGAATTATACCGAGCTAATTTAATAATTTTGTTCTTTCTTCTTTGCTGGCACCGATACCACGTAAAAAACAAACAAACCTTCTTAAAACTATATATACTACATATATTTTTTTCTGTGATTAGGGCTCATTTATTGACAATGACTATCGTATATCTGTCCAAGCACTAACATGTTCTCAAGAAGATACGCGAAGAGATAAGATCTGTTCTCAAGTCTGATGCCAGCTACACTAAAGCAAATATAGACCAGATGGTGTATATGGGCAACGTCCTCAACGAAGTGACTCGCATGTACGGACCTGTTCCTGGCCTTGTCACCAGAGAAGTTATCAAATAACATTCACTAGGAGGGGTCACAATCTCTCCGGGTGCTCTGGTGAGTTTTGAGTTCGTCCCTAACCGATACAATCCCATTTACTTTGAAAATCCCAATGAATTCAAGCCTGAAAGATGGTAAGAAGTCCAGAGCGAGAAGAAGTCGGAGTTGCCCTATGCAGTGATGGGATTTAGTGGCGGCACTCGAAATTGTGTAGGCCAGCACCTGGCAATCCTAAATTCTAAGATCATGCTGGCCATATTTTTAATGAAATATGAAATTGAAATTCGAGACGAAATTAAGATGGAGTTCAAAATCTTTAGGAGCCCTCTGAAATTTTATACCTATTTGGCCCCTCGAACAGAGTTAGAACAAAAATAGCTAAAATGACAGAACACTAAATTAGATAAGTATTTCAAAATGCTAATTTATAAATAATCTGCAAAAGTAAAGGTATATCCAGTGAAAATTAGCTATTCATACATATTTATAATGGATTTGGGAGATATATTAATTAGCGGAGAGTTGTATCGATATATTTTCTATATCGACACGTTTATAAAGTTTTAATTGTAAAGTAAAGAAAATTGAAGTGAATCATGGTGTGATTTTTCATTTTTGGTTGATTTTCCCATACTGATTTCCAAGATAAGTCTGAATACTAGTGTTGTTCATCGTGCCTCTCAAGTGATTGTTTTCGAACCCGAGAGTGCTGTGACAAACATTTAGTTCTTTGAGACTTGTGTTTCGATACAGGTAATTGTTCTGATTGATATTTTCTATTAACTTTACTTTATTATTAGTATTGAAGTTTATCAGATTAATGCTATTCCCACAACTCATATGCTTCGGAGTAGTGGTAATATTCTTATAGTTGCTGTTATATCTAATATTGGAGTTTATAATACTACTATTGTTCTTGTTTTGGTTTCCGATATTCAGAGGTTTTAATTATTTTAATGTAATGATTTCTCTGACCAAATCCGCTAGTACTTTTTGTATATTGGCGGGGTTCTCCATCATAACTCTGGGATTGTTACGTCGGACGTAAGGCAGGTCTTCCGAAGTTGAGAGCATACAGTCAGTACACCTTTGCAGGGTCTATGAAAAGACAGCAGGGTTATCAGTAATCTATTTTACCTGGCCCATCACCCTTTTCAACTCCGAAAACCATTCCGTAGACCCCCTCCGCGACTCAGACAAGAGCTTTAGAGTGAGATTGTTCGTATTGGAATAATATTTAATCCTTTTGTTAAAAGTATTGGCGGGGTGGACAAGAACCTTGTAAGAATCCATGTTGGCGATATAAGTCTTCTCGTAGCAATCCAACTGCTCGAAGAGGGTATTTTTCATAGCGCTCAGGTTTTTCTCCAGGCCAACACGGAGGTATTAAAATTCCTAATTTAGTTGGCTCTTCAAATTCTTGATGTGGGTGTCGATAAATTGGTAGTGTCTACCTCCCAGTTCCATTTTCCGCAATAAGTTTTCCATTTCTTTCTTCGAAACTGCTATGTTATTAATTCTCTCGATATCCGGTTTGGCAGACTCGATTGCCCTGGAGATTATCTCCAGGCTGTCTGAAATTTATCGGATGCTATTGTGGTGGTGACTGTGCAGTGCGCTGTCGAGGTTGTCTTGGAAGCAGATGGCGCAGAGAAGTGGGGAATTGGTGCACTAATAGTCAAGACAGAGGTGGGTCGCTCTTTATTGCTTATGAATGATGCAGTTCAATTGAAATTTGATGTCTTTCGAATTATCTTCCATATTTTTAGTTTGGCGTTATGATTAATTTTTTCTGATTATTTTGAACCATTTTAAATATATTTCTGTCGACACAAAATCAACCGATATATATAAACGACCATATAGACCTCAATATCATCATGTTTTTTAAAAATAAACATATTCTTATTCAATTTTGTTCTCCAATAATTTTAAAAAGTGAAATATCTATCTCTTTTTTCGTTTTAATATTTTTATGGACAAATAAAATAGATTCCTTATTATTTTTGTAGGGAATTAAATTACTATAAATAAGAAAAAATATTTACAAATATAATAGAACCGGTTATTTAACTAATAGAAGAATTAAAAAAAAACTTATTTTAAATGAGGGAAAAATATATCAAATCGTTCTAAATCAATACGTTTTACCAATAAAAATAACATATATCCAATATACTTTGGTATATAATGTGAAATTAGCCAAATCATAAGGATCTATGTCTCAACAGGACTTTCCATTTGTAGATTTATCAGATGACCAAATAAACAAGGTTCTCTATATGGTTGAAAATATTTGGGAAGATATGCCCGTTTTTAATTTTATTTAGTATAAATTTATGAATGATATAATCATTTTTAATTATGTTGGTTTTATTATCGAGATCCATATTTTAAAGATATATACATTCTCAAAATTAGTAACTGTTTTTCTATAGATAATTATTTTTACAATTTATCACTATTATATTATATATGTCTATATTATAGAAATTTGTTTTACAATTTATGTACATCTTATAAACCAAATGTATTATTTATTTATGTGAAAATTATAAAAATATTTTTTTATTATTGATATATGGTATCATCTGAGTTTGAGGAACATCCTTTTTAACTCTCTAGCTTCATACGACACAGTATGCTTCTAATCCAATTCTTCCAAGGGATTGATCACTGTGGGAATGAGCTTCCCATGCTCGTCCGACATATCGAGAAAGTCGATGATTTCGCTGATGGAGGTGTCTTTTAGGATTAGCATGTGTTTCGACATGATCTCGATCAAGGCCAGGAAGCACCGTTTTGCGTAGAACCAGGTGTCTGTGTTCATTTTTCTCTGAATGGGTTCCAGACTTTTTATGATTCTCCCAATTCCAAATTCATAATTTGTCTTCGAACAATAGAGGGTTCCGACGACAAGGTTGATGATGCATAAATGGTAATAGTTTACCTAAATAGTTGTAAAATAATAATTACGATAGGAATGATTGATAATGATTTAAAAAAATAAGTTACAGGTTTGTCTGGATCTTGTTGCTCTGCGGCTTTCTCCTCCTCAATTTCGATGTTTTTCATGATCAGCTCTGCTTCTTCGTTGGCGTTGACCATGATATAGCTCACACACAAGTTTGCAATCACGATGGCAGTCAAACTTAATAGGTTCTCCGAGTGTTTCTTCACTATTGGTTCGTAATATTTGATGGCTTCCCGATATTTGTTATCTCCTAATACAAAGAACACATGGGCGAGGTTCAATTTCCAGGTGTCGTGATCAGCGCAGAACTCAGCACTCTGTCGGAAAAGCTTTTCTACGGCACCGTAATTTTCTTTATCCCAAAAGATTTTTGATTGGGACATCAGAATCGGAATGTATTTCTCGAGACACTCGTCGAATTCCTTAAGAGATCTGCGGATGCCTTCGTTATCGCGAGTTAGTCGTGCATCCTGGATGCTCTTGGTCAGCTGACGGAGCGTGTCAATGTGTTTGTTTGCTAAGATTTCGAACTTGCGCAGTGCTTCTTCTGGAGAGGCTTTGCTTAAGATAAGAGCGTCAATATATTAGAATTCCTCTTGATTTGGCATCTTATAAGTGAGATCACTGTTCTCTGCAAGCACATCCGCAGCCAAGTCATAATATCCGAACTTACAGTACAGCAAGAGAAGGTTGGCAAACGTTTAGGTGGGGAAAGGAGGGTTTTGCAACAGGAAATTAAGTTTTTTGAAACTGCCGTTGGGATCGTCTTCGATATTCATGAGGGCCTGGTTCATGAGGGATACAGAGTCAAGTTACTCTTCTGAACGAGGAGGCATGTCCTGCAGTGCTTCTTTCGCAGCAGCAAAGTTCTTTATCGAGTACTCTATTGCTGCTTTCAGATTAAAAGCCTCTATGAGAGCCGTTTCTTTGAGGGTCTGGCTGTTGCCGACACTCTTGATCTCAATATCAGGAGCGAATGATCCAACGCCAAGCTCCGGATGCTCCCTTACTCCCCTCTCGATGATTTCGGCGATGTGTTTCAGTGCGGGAGCAAGCTGACGCATTTTGAAATGGCACAAAGCGATGTTGTAAGCGAGTTCACAACTGTACCCTAATGAATTCATAGCATCTGTAAATTTGACCCTTGCTTCTTCGAACTTCCCTTCCTTGTAAAGAATGCATCCTTCGTTGATGATGATATCGGGGTCTTCGTGGTTACCCTGTCGCAGGAGTGCCTTCGCGTGCTGGATCTAATCTTGCGAATATTTAATGAGAGCTTGCAGAAGGACGAGCCTTTCCCGATAAGCTGGATCCTGGATGGACTGGGAGACTTTAAGGGCCTCTTCTAGATCTGCGTTTTTGTAGTGGCTCTCGGCGAGATAGAGCTTGTAGTCAGTGACCTCGGGATAGAACTTGGACAGCTGTTCGTAGACTCTGGCGGCGTTGGAGAAGTCTTGACTCATGTAGTAACAGTAAGCCAAAAGTGACATCGATCTGCTTCTGGGACAGAATTGAAGTTCATAGTTTAATTGATTAATGGCCTAATTAGATCAAAAGAAACAGATATTGAAATGTTGAGTTGCTGATGAAAGTTTACCTCCTGGTATTTAAGATCTTTGATAAGAGTATAAATAATCTTGGTTCGTTGTCCGTCTGGAATTGTCTTTGTTGGTTGCATTTTTTAAATAATGTTCTATCTTATGTGCTGATAAAAATAGTTATTAAAAATATGAAATGGCAATGTGTTTATCAAATTAAACCTAAATTCAAAAAATATTTTTGTTTTATCTTTGCAAACAAATAAAGAAATTCAGAAATAGGATATACACATACAATTAAAAATATATCCATTTGGTACCATATTTAAAAAATAAATAAATACAGAATGCAGAAATATTAGTGTTCGTTTACATAACAAAAAAAAAATATAATAAATCATAAAATTACCCAATAAATGTTATTGGCACCAACAAAAAACACGAAAATTGGGAAATACGTATAATCAGCCTTGACAATTGTCTAAGATATTCCACAATCTTCTGACAAGCAAGCCTTGAGCACTCGATCCATATTCAATCAGCAAACCTCTGATTCTATCTAACTTGCTATTGTTTCGCATCAACTCCTCCTTCATACTGCCGTTCTACATCTTCACGAGAGTCTGTCCATCCTCCAACTCCCTCAGCCTTGGCTCCAGATCGTCATAACATCGGAGGACTTCTTCTTTCTTCTTTAACATTTATTGGCAATTTTTGAGTTCTTTGTCTTTGCTGTTGTATTTATTATGCATGTCCTGAAGCTATTTTTACTGTTTCTGATGAGTGCTAGCCATCAGCTACAACTGGTTTTTTAGAAGCTAGAGGGTTGATGTCAACGAAAAGTTGCGGCTTCCCAAGCCAGTCAGTTACTTTTATTGATCATTTATTTTACTCAAAAGTTATAGAATCTTGCGGTCTCGTAGAGTAATTTCGGGGGCCTTTGCTTTTTATTTTTTTGGTAATTCGCTTTAACGAGATTATCCATCGCAATTTTAATAATTGAGCGAGATGATGTGATTTGTTTGAGGCTTCGTGATGGGGGTTCTGTAGTTGTTTTCGTCACAGTTTTTGGAAACAGACAACCCATACAATTTTTTAATGCGCTGCTATCTGAATTCCTCGACTTGCCGACTGTGGTATTGTACTCTATTAGTGCTGTCGTATTGGTCAGGTTTATTGTCGTGAGCTAGTCCAGACAAGATGGTATTTAGGTTGTATGAATTACTGTTTTATTTGTTCAAATGTAAGTCTTCCGAAATTTGTGAGTTTTGGGGTCTGTTGTTTTTGGAGAGGGTGGTTTCGGTCACCAATCTTTTTTTAAGGCAAACAGGCGTGAAATCATTTACAGAATCGTAATGGGAAGGAGCTTTATAAGGATTGGGAATCATATTATTTATAGTAGGGTTCGAAGTAGAAAATGTTCGTTGACGCTGATGTGCCATTTCCGATAATTTTCGCCTTAGTATTTTAGAATAACTTAACGAACTTATAATAAAATAGGGGGGATAATCTAAAAAGAATTGACTCACAAATTTTATATTAAGATGACCTGCATATCCATGAAAAATACAAAAATACACATTCTGGAATACAAAAATCATATAAATATGTTTTTTATTCAATTCAAATCATTTTAACACGGCAGTCGTCGCCCAGTCAGAAATACCGCACTTGTCTTTTCCTCTCTCAAGTTGCAAGTATCCATTAATTCCCCATTTGGTACCCCATGTGTTTTTGATCAGCCAGTAATCTCCATCCTTGATCCCATAGCCGACAAGGAGTAGGGCATGGTCGGGCCAGGTATAACAAAACCTCGGACTAGCAATTCCGGACTTATAATAAGTCAACCCTGTAAAGTCCATCAATATTGATAATGGTCCCTCTTTGTAAAGGACGTCTTTGATAATCGTCTCATTCTTTGTCACATTCATATATCCAGTGAGTTCCACTCGTTTCTTTGACTCGTCGTAGTCGCAAGGTCCAGAGTAATTGGCTCGAGTCGGATAGTCCTTCATTGTCATCAGTCCTCCATGCCCAGTGAGCCAGTCGATTGCCATATACGGCCAACCTCCTGAACACCCAAAGTTGCTCTTGTCGCAATCCACGAGTTGCTGTTCACTCATGTCGACCAACACTTTGTTTTTCAGGAAATTCCGACTTTCGATATTCTGAGCAGTAGAGAAGGCCCAGCAGCTCCCACACGAGCCTTGGTTCCTGACAGCCGTGACAGCGCCATATTGATCCCAGTTCCAGATATCAGGAGTGTCTGCGAGAGGAGTGTAAATTTATTCGTTTGTGAAGTTTTTAACGTATTTAGGTTTTTTGTCTGAAACGATGAGGCCTCGCAGTGCTCGAGATTCGGTTTAGGTCAGGTCAGCGAATTAGTTAACCGCGTAAATCGCAGTGCCTTAATCGTTTTCATTGAGCCAGTCGATAAATTTGAGATTGGATTCGTAGATGTTGTGCCTATATAGACGATGGGCTGGATTGGGGTAGTGTTTAGAGTAAATGGAAACAAACTCCGAGAAAGACGGATGTTATGGGATAACTGGTCTAATGGAGAATGAACCGACGACTGCAAACACTGTTGCTATGAAAATATAAGTCAGCATTGCAAGTATTATGACTTTTTTAAATTGAAAAGATTTATTAAGATAGAAATGAAACTAAATTGATTTTTTAAATAAAAAACTAAGTTTAATTTGTATGGTATATATTTGCTTGTTTTCTTATTATGTAAATTATCTATCTATCATATTTTTGAAAGAAACTACTTATTATTTCATACATTATACTTTGCCATGGAATTCTTTAACTCTTTCATCATATTATGTGGTTGTAATAAGTTTGTGGAAGGATTCTGTGCCTTTGTGTACTTAAAGAACAGGTTGTAATGGAACATGAACACGCTGATCAGCATTTTTATCACCGATTTTAAGACGAACCCAGAGAAAGACTTGTCACACTCGGTCTTGAGAGTTTATAGCTTCTTTCCGAAATTGCGGTCCAAGTCCAGCGTAATAACTGACAACAGATTGGTGTCGGTTTTGGGGTTGAATTGAATGTCCTTCTCATCCAGACCATCGGCGTTGGTAACGTCTTGCTCCTTAGTACCGCTTTTCACGAAGTCATACAGCGGCCCAAAATAGTCCCGAATGAAAATGTTTACGATTGCCTTAACATCAGCCCCTATTTGCTTCTGCAACCTGTCGAGATCGTCGTAGTATTCTTTTTTTGCATCGACAACCTCTTGCGCCATATACGAACTATGAATGAACTCTAACACATTTAGCAAATAGGCCAGCCTATCAAAATCCTTGTCATTTTCCCGTGAGGCCTGTTCCACGAGGGTTAGGTACGAATCTCTCAACTGCTGCAGTCGAACAGCGACCATTTTCGAATCCGTGTAACAAGAATAAACTCTATAGCATCCAAGCATTAAGTCAATATATCGCATGTGTATTATTTTGCTGCCCAATCCTTTTTCGAGCTGTCGCAATATTTTGGGAGGCATATTTTTTATGCTGCGCAGATGCAACTCAAATATTTATTAGAATTTTGGCCATAAAATCATGCCGACGCTTTCGAAATAGAAATCTAGGGCGCCGTGCGACCTTTAGGTGAAGGATCGCCGATTCTTGTCATTCTGAACCACCAAGAGTAACAGGCCGTGGAGATCGGAGGTGTTGTCCACAGTATTCTTGAGGTGTTGCTGGAAGAGAGCCAGACTGGGTTTGAAGATGGACGCGAATTAGGCGACAGCTTCTTATGGCTTCATATTGAAGAACTCCCCTGTGAATACTGTCTCGAAAAGAACCGAGTCCATGAGCATTTTATTAATAGTTTTAAAGACTTGCTAGATTGTAAACTTTTGGCCATTCAGACCTGCCACATTGGTTTTGACAATTTCTTACTTCCTATACACAGTTATAATAACAAGAAAATAATAAATTATATTGTTGTTGAGTGTACTACGTGGACTGTAGCACCTTGTCCCTGCCCATGAGTGAGAATATGCTTTTCTTTTCCTGAGTGAGCCCTGTGGCCTTGAGGTTCGGCAGGGTCAGTCTAATCGATGCCGAATCGTTCGACAGCAGTGCTTCTCCTTTTCCGTATAGCTCCAGCTGCAATTTGTATATTTCGCCCAAATACACTTTGTAATTGTTTAGGTAAATATTTGACATTGTCTCTTTGTATGCCATGCAGATCTCTTTATAGATAGGACTAAATTGCTCTTTCAGAAATTCAGTGAACACCCGGTACTCGAGGAGGACGTCTTTTTGCAGCACCTGGATATTAGTTTTGGGCTTCTTCAACTGTTGGATGTTCTCCAATAGGAATTCTTTGAGTCGGATCGATGCTTTTTGCTTCAACTTTTCGAGTTCGGGCTGCAACTCCTTTATTGCTTTGCTGTCCGGACTTATTTGGCTATTTTTTACATAATCTGGCCAACACAATGGTGATGGTAAAAATGACAGAATTTAAGAAAGATAGAATATATATAGTTTAGTTATGTAAGTGTTACTTATTTTTTGCAGAAGGGATCTAATGTGCACAGTGTAGTTCTCATCAATCTTCGCCAAACAGATCGAATCTATCAATTCTTTGTCCAGCACTGCCGACTCTACGAACACCAGTAACATTTTTTGGAGTTTCTTGCGGTTCGTCAATGAAGTGTTCATCTTCAGCGACCGTTCCTGAAGTGTCGTCATCTCGCTCTTGATGGAGTGCAGATGATCTCGAAACGAATATAAAACTGATTCCAACTACTACATTATTTCGTCTGAGCGAGTGATCTATTCGGAGAGAAAGGTGAGATCGTCACTCACTTTGATGTAGTCGTAGGCTGCATCCTTCTCGACGAGCTGTAATTCGTTGACCACGTTGTCGCACATGTGTCTAAGGTCCATTTTCTTGAGATCTTCGGAGTCCTTAGGGGAAGACTGAATCTTGGTTTGGATGTAGCGCGAAGTCATCTTGGAGAGGGTGTCGTTGAATAGTTTGGAATTCGCGAAAGGGTTATTGTTGTTGGAACTGTCGGAATGCGTTCCTTCATTCGGCTCTTCTGTCATTATTGTTTTTATATATATATTTTATGTATTTTATGTATTTTATGTATTTTATGTATTTTATGTATTTTATGTATTTTATGTATTTTATGTCTTTTATGATTATTTAAATTATTAGAACTATAATTGATGATTGGCAATTCTAAAGAAATGAGGAGTCATAAATATATGCAGAATATTATATAGACTATATTAAATGATAGTCCCTTTATGAGTATTTTCTGTTTATGGGTTCTCAATATTTTTTAGTTCTGATTTTCTTTAACCCTTTGCTCTTCTCCTCGACAATTGTGTATACAAACCCAATTCCTGCCAAAACATACTAATTTGGGTACTTCGGATCTGAGCCCATTTAAATCATAAAAACAATATTAAATAAAAATAAACATATATATGTCTCTATGTTTTCTTTTACCTGATGATGGTGCTAAGATAGTCTGAAGTGAGATAGATTTATAATTTGTCTGAATTTTTAAGTTCTAGATTTATTGTCCTTGCTTCTAACCAAATTAAAAGGACTTGCCTTCTGTCGTTGACACCTTTAAGTATCCAATTCCATTTTCCCTCTTTTATTTAGAGGATTAAATTCCAACCTCAAAACATTAAATCCTTTCTCCAGCAGAAATTATCAGTTCCGATACTTTAGCCTACTTAATGCGAGGAGCAGAAATCATCTTAAACCCAGATTGAAGACCTGTTTACGTTATATACTCGGCGCTCACCCCCAGAAGCGCCTTTTATTCAGGATCACTATTCTCTGGGCAATAAAATGTGAGTTTGACGATTGTAGTTTTGTTGGTCCCATCAGCAACAATAGAGTCTTTAATTAGGATAGTATTAGAATTTTCATGATGATTAGTGTTTTTATTAGGGATGTTGCTCATGATAGAGTGCTCGACCTCCACAGCCACCAGCGCTTGTTTCGGGGAAACATCTATCACAGGCTATTGGATGTGATTAATGGTTGGTTCATCCTTTGAAATGGTGTCTCCTGCGGATTGGGGCAAAGTACTGCTGTCTTTCTATTTCGGAATCTTTCGTTTTTGTTGCCGACTGTTGTAAAAGTTGAGGAGAAACGAATCACACTCCCTCAGTTTGGTGATGATCGACCAGTTCTCCTTCTCCTGCTTTTCCTTCTGGGATTTCAGATTCTCGTATTCGCCCCGCACATCTCTCTCTGCTTTATTTCTGTTTGATAGGAGAATTTTTATTTCTTCATCCAGCTTAACTATTTATTTGCTAACTTCTGCTCTTGTCATAGAGCTTGAGGAAGCGCGGGGGGCATCAGAATCATGGGCGTTATCGCGCTTCGACGACATCTGTTGGTAGTTTTCGATTGTATCAACCAAATATTCTTTCTTTTCGGTTGCTTGTCTATCTTCTCTTTCCAGAATATTCATTTGCAAAGATAAAGCCTTCACTTATTTTCTGAGTTCTGCGATGGATTCCTTATGCTTCTTTTAAACCTCGCCTTTCACGAGGATGTCGCTCTGGCCAATGCCCGTCTATAAAGTCTGGGTATCCTGCTTGAGGTAGAGTAGCTCGTTCTTGAGCCTGGCGATCTCCTCGTTTTTGAGATTGAGAACGTTTCGGACATCGGTGCATCTCTCGTCATGAAATACGGTGATCAGCTTGGATGGCTGTTTGGAGATTTGTTTTTTCAGTTTTTAAATTTCGGTTCTTATCTTTTTAATTTCGATTTTTAAACTTTCTATGAATCTTATAGAATTAAAAAATTATCATGCAATAATTTAGTTTAAAGCTAATATTAATTACTATGTTTCTCCGAAGTGATAAGCGAGTCATCATCCTATTTCGAGAATAACGAGGAGATGTTAGTTTGCTTCGTGTTGTTCCTGGTGTCTACTGTGTTCGATAAGGCTTTTTCAAGCTATTTCTCTAGTGTCAACGACATCAACCGTAATTATCTTTGTTTTTCTGCGATAGAATGCCGCTTTGTTTGAGTCTACTGCTTCCTAACGTGTTATCATTATTTACGATTATTTTTTTAGACATTATTTATATTATGTTTTATAGGATTTGTTACATTAGTTTTATTAAGTTTATTAGTTCTAATCTTTTATTCTGCTAGCTTTAAGTGGGTAAGTTATTGCTACTGATAGTAGTTTCTTGCTGATTGAAAGAGTGGGGACTGATTTAATGCGTATCTTTTTCTGAAAGCGGCTTGACTAACCCTGATTACAGTAATTATCGGGATGGAGGCATAGAATGTTCACTCTGCTCAGTTCTTTCCCGCTTTGAATAAGATAGGTCGTCGTCGATGTTTTCAGTTTCTTTAATAATATTGTAGAGGTTCGAATTTCTATTTGACTAGGATTAGCTCATCTTGTTCTTGGGTTGAAAAAATTTTGCTATAAATAATATAACTTTAATTTATACACAATTTGTATTAGGTAAGCTGTATAGATATGTATTATATTAAAATATTAGTATATGGAGTCTGAAACATTACATTTATTACTTTGATAGATCAATTTATAAGGGACATCGCTCTGATAGGTTGATAAACCAACGATTTTCATATATAAGTTTATAGGTTCTTATTAGATAGAAAAAGAGGAACTATTCTGTTTTTCAGAATACATAATAATGTTTGAATAGCCTTAAGATGCACATTATAATTAAACATTTAATACCTCCAGCCAAGATGACATGATATTGTTGTTATATAGAAATTATACTTATATAATTTTATAATATCTTAATATATGTTTATGATGTTTCTTTTGTGTGAATAACTCAATCACTCATCAAATATCAGTCATCACTATGGATCACCAACCTGATCCGCCCATGCCTCCGCCAAGGTTATTATTGAATCCTCCGCCGATTCCTGCGTTGAAGCCTCCTCCCATTCCTCCTTGGTTGAAACCTCCGCCCATTCCTCCTTGGTTGAAACCTCCGCCCATTCCTCCTTGGTTAAAGCCTCCACCCATACCTCCTTGGTTGAAGCCTCCACCCATACCTCCTTGGTTAAATCCTTGATTCTGTCCCAAAGTTTGGGCAGGTGTGATGTACCATAGTTGGTTTGGCTTTCCGTTATATGTATACGTAATGACAGATGCATTGTTATCGTTTTGACCTCTGCTCACATCCAAAACCTTCCCTGTTCCGCTGTAAATCAGAAACTCTCCACTGTTAGTTTGTTGAACCCTCCACCTCTGGCTCTGGCTTCCCAGGTAATCTGCTTCTCGAACTCTATCATCTCTTGAGGCATTATTTCCGTCAAAGACTCCTTAAACAGAGGTTCCAAATCTCGTTCCTAGGGCTGCAGTCCCAAATCCGACGTTGTTATTTTGTCCTCCAAGAGCATCCAAAACCTTTCCTGATTTGGCACTGACAAGCACAAAGTCCATGCCTTCTCTGACAAGGTACCATTGCTGATTAAGTCCCCCAACATAATCATAGATGATCAGGTCTCCAGCCAAATTTCCCCAATCGTTTGTCTGCGAGATGTCGAGGCATCGGCCTGAGTCCTTCGTTTTGATCACATACTTCTGATGGCTTGAAAGATTGAAATTTGCGGCGTAAGGCTGCCCAATGTTAGAACCAAGCGATGTAGCGACTCCCATAAAATTAACTCCGTTGAATCCTTGGCCACCGAACCCCTGTCCTTGTCCCCCGAATCCTTGATTAAAGCCTCCTCCAATGCCTCCTCCGATGCCTCCTCCGATTCCCATTCCTTGTTGTCCCCACATGTTTTTTGATGTTTGAGTTGTTTTTTAAAAGAGTAAATATAAATATTGATATTAATTTAATAATTATAGATGTTTTTATTGATTTCGATGGAATTTTTAGATATGTTTGAAGACGTTTATATAATATTT
>JAHDVE020001106.1:0-75000 GCA_022606495.2 Halesus radiatus | reverse complement strand
ATGACCGTCCGACTGACTAGTATCAAAGAGACGATATGAGAGAGCAAAAAAAAGGGCTGTAAAATAGTGTGAATGATTGTCAAATCACCTAATACTTGAGATAATACAATGTGTTGATTATAGCCTGTATACTAATATTTCGCCATCCTAATTCATTATATAATTCACTTCATAAAATAATGATGGGGGTAGGGGTAGTGGTTACACATCACAGCCTCAAAACTTTCCTCCAAACCATTCATAACCCCGGGCAACGCCGGGTTCTTCAGCTAATATTATATTTTTTAAATCATGCGTTGACGGCGCTAACAAAAAGTTGTCCAAAGAAGCGAAGCTAGCAGTCCACAATGGAGTGTTCATACCAACCCTGATGTATGGCAGTGAGGCATGGAACTGGCAGAAGAAGGATGCAAGTAGATTGAATGAGATCCCTGAGACGAATGTGTTGTAAAACCATGATGATCGTGCGAAAAATATTGAGATTCGTAATGAATGCAAGTGTAATGAGCAAGATTAAGAAAGGGACGCTTAGATAGTTCGGGCATGTAGAGCAAATGAACGAAGAAAGGAGTGTAAGGAGAATATATGATTCGAATGTGAATGGAAGAAAAAGCCGGGGGGACCCCCGAGGAAGACGTGACACGATCAAGTGAATCAAATACTTGAGTCGGGCCATGTCAGAAGTCGGAATAACAGAAGAGAATGTATGAGACGATGTATGAATGTGAATGAAGCAAGAAGTGTATGCCGAAACGGCTTGATGGTTAGTAAGTTAGGCAAAAGTGAAACAAAACCTTCTTCTTTTAGGTTATTATATCTCAATTACCGTTGAAATGATACTATTATGCTCATGTGAACGTAATTTCTTATGTAATTCTCCTCACTTGCTCATCAATATTTCGCTTGTCGTTCCAATCATACTATGTATATAATTATATGTGTAATTTGCTTGCACCTTTAAAAACTAAATTGTTTTCTCCACAGAATGTAACGACTCTTGGATCCTCATTAAATTTGAACTTGTGATGACCTTGCGAAAAAGTACAGACAATTTTTGAAACTCCAGACGTCATTGCCTGTGAAGGGAGATTAAATTCCAAAACACCTGAAGTGCAGGCTTGCCCCCCAATTACTGTATGCCGTGCACATAGCATTAAGCTTAAAAAAAACACCCTAATTGTAATATTTTTGCATGAGCCGTCCAATTTCCTTGAAGATCTCTGATATGCCGTGGCTGGTCCCTTATCTGAATGTCATGATCGTTAAATTGCTTTAAAATTTCGTGGCATGCAGTAAGTTATCTTTACCTTGAAATGTAATCATTATTTAAGGTTTTTTTCGAGACTGTATAAATAAATACATAGGGAGATCTGAAATAGAAAATATATTAACATTAAATACAGACTAACACCGAAACCACTCAACTGCACTTAAAACACCTCAACTTAGAATTTTTTTTTTATCAAGCACGTCAATTTAACGTAATGTAATTTAATATTTTTTAAATGAAATTCTCAGCACGGGTAATCCCAGTGAGGATATCATTATTTGTTATTTTTTTATATAAAAAAAAAGATAATAAAACATTATTATTATCTAATCATTGAAGAAAATAATATTAACATAACCTAAATGAAAGATGAAACCGGACAAAAGGACAGAAACTAAAAAGATTTGGGTAGAACTTTGTAAACATCATAAAAATACCTGCCAATAATATGAGATTAAAAATGGAAAATAATATTCACAAATCTTGAATTTGAGATATGATATCGATGAAGATAACACAAATTGAACTAGTCTTATTAGCTAACTCGGTTGAGCGTTACCCCGGATAGGCAGAGGACCTGGGTTCGAGTCCCAGATGATACTGAAATCTTTTTAGTTTCTGTCCTTTTGTCCGGTTTCATCTTTCATTTAGGTCATGTTAATATTATTTCCTTCAATGATTAAATATTACAATGAGGTTTTTAAATCTCAATAAAAATAATTAATAATTAAAAATTATTATTATTATACTCATCAAAAACTCGTGACGAGTAAGCTCTACGACAATTCTACCGATTTTATTTTAAGACATTTGAATGTCAACATAACTGTTTTTAGTTCACAAAGACATTCCCACCGTGATTTACGAAGCTTGGAAGTATTAATTTAATTAAAAAAATACTTGATTAATACCATATTGTTGGTTTCCTGTTTTTCGTCAATGATTCAATAAGCAAAAAGTATTCAAAAGCCAGGTAGTAGTAGTGACGCTTTACAGCATAAGTTTCTGAAACGGCGCGTGGTTTTCTGTGCATATTTTAAGTGTTTATGTACCATCTGGTCTTGCAAAATCTTCGCTAGAAACCAACCTACAAATAAAACTTAAGTTATACTTTTCAGTTATTCAGTCATACTTTTGGTGCATCCCTACTTTACACCCGAAACACGAAATACGAAACTCGAACTTTGAACACCTGTGTACCGTGAACACTGCGAACACCAACACGCCAGTCTCTGGGTAATCACTCAAAAGGATCCAACTTCCTTTAAGATTTGAGATTAGTCCTTCCTTATATATTTCGCCAGGTAGAGTGGGTAGTTAGGTAGTTACGTAGTTAGGTTAGGTAGTTAGGAAGTCGGTACTACGCGTCTTATTGCAAACTTCTTCCACCCCTCTTCCCTCCTCCCGCCTTCCCACGACAACTTACTAATTATATTAGTGCTGGTTGGAAGCAAAGGGTGATAAAATGATACAGGATGATTTTTTGATCATGGATATGATTTATCTTAGTGTGAAAAACTTATTTTTCTGAAATTAATAGACCAGGAATGCACAACCTTTTTAGCCTGAAGGTCAATTTTGAATTTATCCATTTTTAATTGTGCGCTGGCCTTTGCGGGTAGGGTACATACAGCTTGACAGCTTGGCAGTCGGTAGTGTACCTACTGAAATGGTAACTTAAATATATTTATCATAGAACACACAAACAAAGTACCGCAGGCGAAATTTTTCTATCTCCAATGCCAAACCAAAAATACTGTTGGTTTTTATCAATCTGAAATATTAAAGAACACGTGAAAAAATATTGGGCGGCTGATAAAACAGACGGATAAAAGTTTGTTGTTACATTTTTCGTATTTTGTAAACGTTAAATCTTTATTCATATCAAGTCTGGGAATGATTGCCGTTAAATTAGAAATATCAAAATCTCTTCTGTAATTTTCATATTTTCAGAAACAATATTTGAAAGCTTTCTCTTGTAAAACCGAACCCATTAAAAATATCAATCATAGCACTAGCACAAAAAGCGCCGCACACAAAAATTTTGGTAGCGTTAAAGTCAAACCAATAAATGAGTTTTTATCGTTCGGAAAGTGAGATTCGAAACAAAATTTTGTCAAGGAATCTTTTGGATTTTCAAAAATCGAAATGATTATTTATCGCTACCTTTTTAATATATCATTTAGTCAGGTAGGCTATACGAGATGATCTCGCGGGCCGCAGGTTATATATCACCGATTTAGATTGTTATCTCTCATTTGTTATCAATCGTACTAAATATAATATCTATATTACATACTAAATGTTGCGTTATGGTCTTCATAAAATTATTTTTGCCTTCTTACTTATTTCCACAATTTTCCGGCACGCGTTTGTTTTTGTATGAACTTTTTCTTAGAACAGAAAGTTTCATAGGTGCTGAATTAATTTCGCACATTCGGGTTTTATTTCTGACTCGTTACCGACCAGTGTTAATATGGACTAGTCGATTATTTAGCAAGGACTTTAAATAGCGTGCTGTTTAAAGTGTAGACAATTTTTTATTTATTTCACACATTATTAAACAATAAAAACTAGAAAGCTTCGACTGCCCAACTGGGAACAAAAACCCGTTTTAGGGCAGTCAAATTATAATGAAAATTTGTCTTACTATCTTATATTTTTCAAGAGAGTTAACTGCGCAAACACAATTTATAGAAAACCACCACTGCTTACAAGACTGACTGAAGAATGACTAAAATATGTTGAGATGATATCTCTGGGCTAAAATTATGTATTGTAGACCGAATTTCACGAAATATAAAAAAAATGTTTCCTGCGGGATGTGCATAACAGCAAGAAATCGACTGAATTGTAGTACAATATCTTTTTTTGGCATTTAAATGTATTATTTTTATCCTGTTTTTCCGTGAAACACCTTGTACGTAGCCTTCTCTCTGTACTTTCGCTCAAAAAGAGCAGTGAAATACTTCCCGAGCCGAGCTCAGGTGTTTCCCAGACGTGATTTAAATTATTAGTGTGCATTGTACAATTTGTCCAGCGAGCGACACTACCAGCACCAACTACCAACCTCCGCAAGGCGTGCTCTTTGCCGGATTATCGCGCGAATAACGAAATACTTCGTACCATGACGGGAAATTAAACGCATTACCAAGGTTGAAGAATTGTATACTATTATTTTGGTGAGATAAGATTTTTAATTAAAATTTGTTTTTTACCCGGTCGGTGAATGGACGCAAGAAAGTCAAATATGTACGAGTATATTATTAGGGTGGTACCACTGGCATCTAATAATTGCAGCTTATTGTTTTAACTATATATTTTAATTGGAGATGGGTTTATTGACGTAATTAAGTAAAATAATGATGTGACGTCTTATTCCCTATGCTAATTAACGTAAAACAAACTTTGGAGCGGTTTTAACGTTAAAAAAAAATCAAAAAAGTGACCAAAAAGATGTTTAAAAAAACACAGTGGTAACACAAATAATTCACATTTTAATCATGGTGAACGAACTTATTAACATTAAAAAAACAAAACAAAAAAAAATTCCAGTAGACACTTACAGCAATAATATTTTTTTTTTAATAATTACTTATATAGCGCCCTTTTAGTGTGAAAATCACGTCAAGGGTACTTTACAACTTAATATATCTATTTAACTTATCACTTAGACTTATATCTAATAACGAACAGCTAAGATTTATTACTAATGGCTTTCAACTAACATTTATAACTAGTCACTTACAACTAAGACTTATAGCTGGCAACTAACTACTGAGATTTATAACTAGTGACTTAAAACTAATGATACTCGTATATATATATAATGGTGTTTCACACTTGTTTCAAAAGACTTAATTGCGTTTCTTTGCTGCAATAAACATAAGAAACAACATTTAAAGCCTCTATTTCAGGTGTTTTTTATATCCTTAAAAATTATAAAGCATATTGCTAGAATGGTAAAATTTCTCTCTCGTTAAACGTCACGGCCGTTTAGAGAGTCGTGACATCTAGCGGGCTACCAACTAACCTGTCGGTAAAGCGGAAATTACAAAATTAAAGAAAGCGCTAACATAAATAATGTGGTTTTCTTTACATATATATTTTTTTGAACAAGTGGGTCTTTAAACAATATTGTTCTATGCCTTAAAATTAGAGACTTTCAACTCACATATTTACAATTACATTTTCAAACTACATAAATGGTATTTCCCACAATTTTTTTTATTTTAATTTTATTTTTAAAATTGAAACATACATTTATATAAACATACGTAGAAAGGTGATAAACATTTTTTTTTATTTGAATACATGTCTATAAATTTATGTGTATTGTATATACGAGTATAGCAAAAAATCCCACATAGGCAAGGCCAGCGCGTGGGTATACTTGTGTAATAGTGGCAGTAAAAAAAAGGTTTTTTTTTTCATAGTATAATTATTTTTTTTAATTTTTTTTATTTATATTCGTTATATCAAAATCTTTACAAGTTTACAAATTAACCTAGTTTTCACTTAAAAATAATAACTGTATAATACTAATTGATCCATTTGATTTTATTATTAGTTTTAATCTAAATGGGTTATGGGTTATGTGCTTATTAAAAGACCTTTTTGCTTGTTAAAAGTGTCCCAAAGTAAATGATTTACAATGTTATTCTTTGAACTGTGGTGATTGTAAACAATATCGTATACGAGCTAGACAACTCAAACTCAAACTTAATGGTGAATGTGCTATTTTGGAGCCTTTAATAAGCTGCAAAGATATCGCTGTATAACCTTGAACACTGTACCACAACTGCAATCCGCAAAATTAGATTTCGTGGCTACCGAGAAAGGCGCAATAGGAAATAAAAACATTTGACGAGAAGATCTTCTGCTGTCACGGCGACTTGAGTTCTGACCTCCAGTTCACGGAGCAGATCCGGTGCATCATGCGGCCCACGGACGTGCCCGAGAAGGCTGCTCCGCGGCCTGCTGTGGTCCGACCCCGAGAAGGATACCACCGGCTGGGGCGAGAAATAGACGACACGCTGATGTGGTCTTTCCAGATCCTGAAGCCGGCCGACGAGCGCCACCTGGCGTATGGGCAAACCAACACCGAGCGTCCCGTCACGCAGCCCAGGGGAGTCACCAACAAAGACAAAGAAGATTGGAAGATAGGATCAGTACCCCCGGCCCCCGTCCTCACCCGCCGCCCAACTTCACATAACTCCTATCATTCGTATTAGCGTCTTGCAATATATCGTAAGGAATAAATACAGATAGCTTCTATTATTTTTTTTTTCAATTAAACATGTATGAAAACTTAGACCAAGCCGTATTTAGTTTTGATAATTTAACTGCATCCTTTATATGGTCTATAAATAATGTATAATGATAGTGTCCAAAAAAAAAAATGTCATAGATTTAATATAGGAATAATGTAAGAATAGGAAGTAAGATTTGTAAAGCGCCCTTGAGGTGATTTTTCACAAAAACGGCGCTATAAAAATCATCCGAATATTATTATTATTATTATGTTGGGCTAGTTTCAGTACTGTAACTGTATTTTTTCGATCTACTTTTACGACATACTTTTCAGATATTATGTAATCTAATTTTTTTTCGTAATGCGATGGAAGTTTTTTTTATCTTTTCGTTATTATTGGTAGGAATGCTCACAATATTCTTCATGAAATGTCATCTTAATAAATTGCTAAATAAACGTGGCATATCATGCACTTAAAGCCTCTACCTTAATGATAGGAACGTAAATATCAAAGGAAGTTGTAATAGCTTTATTGCCGAAGTTTCGCCGGAACTCAATTACTAAAAGCTTCACAATGAGCCTACCAAAGTTGTCACAACACGATTATAACTAACAAGTGAATTTGGCAAATGGAGCCAATTTAAACTATTTTAAGCGATTGTGTTAGATGTGTATTGAATCGAATATTGCCCCCTTTATACGATTCAAAGTTTCTAGATGTAACGAAACATGTTCATTGTTCAATTGTAAGGGAAAAAAAGAATTAATTCAAATAGCGTGTTGTATGCTGCCTGATGAGTTTCGATCGTGTTCGTAAAACAGTGATCTGTGTCAACATGGCTTTATTTGCAATATCTCGTGAAACAGTATCATGAAAGTTTAGTGATGGACAGAATCGAAACAGTTTGTAAATCGATACATTTTAACAATCAAACGATGTTTCGAATGATTCTCTCTTTTTCTTTAATCCCCCCAAATGTGTTCTTCCAAATATCTTCGCCAGCACCTACTCTCCCCCCTTTGGGGGATCCAAAAATGAAAAAAAAACCGGCTCCCAGACCCTACACTCTACATCTACGCTCCCCCCAGATTGGTAGACACTCTCAGTATCGCCGTAGGAAAAGACCACCATTCAGAATTAAAATGTTACTTAATAATAATCATAATAATAGTTAATTTCTATAGCGCAGTTTTGTGAAGGTTCACATCATGTGCGCTTTACACTAACTAACCTAACCTAATTGTAAAATAACAGATATACTACATAGTATATCTGTTATTTTAGTATAATAATAATAATAACAAAGCATTTATAAAGTGCAGTTTTGTGTTATTTCACTTCAAGTGCGCTTTACTATAAATAAACTTAAAAAAATGATTAAATAACTCCATTCAGTGGTATCCCTACAGTGTTACTTTTACATTCTAATTATCCATTCTATTTTATTTATACATATTACATACATTCTTAATTATTCTTACTATTTCTTCTACAGTACTCCTTAGGTGCATATTCATCTAATAAAATTACAAAATATGAAACAGTATATACACGACTATACAAAATAATACATTCAAAATACTACTACAAAAATAGTAACATTTTCGTAACAAAAATAGTAACATTTAACATACTACAAAAATAGTAACATTTCGATTAGTATATATGTATATGCAAATTAAAACCATGGTGTAAAATATTCATGAGCAGCAGACTAACTTACATGCACAATTTAGAATACTATATAACAATTTAGAATAAACTAGGTGTATAAATAATACTTATAATGGCTTTTATCATTCTCCATCCCCACACCCTTCAGTCTCACAACATACCCTTACTAGCTCCGATTAATAAGAAGCAGTTGGGACTCTTATGCGGTATTCACATTAAAAAAGATAGAGGTGACCGATATTTGTCAGACTTCTCAGGAGGTGGTTAATGTGTTTCGAATAAATTGGTCGATCGTTTCGAAATAGATATCAATCAATTATCCCCATCACTACTGCGATTTACCTATCCGACGTCATACAATAGAAAGACGTAATATTCAAGCGAGAGTAATATTGTGCAAATAAAGGTTCCTTTACTTAAATACCTCCGGTTGCGAAGCCTTAACTGGATCGAAAGACTTAACGCTTTAAAGTAAATGAAATATTAGGATAACATGAAACAGAAACGGTGTCGCGTTTGTTTAATTTATTCGTACTATTTTTAGTAATGCACCTCCTCTTGTAACATACTACAATGAGGATGTCGGCAAATTTATGTATGTATACGTAGAGATTAAACATTGTCACCGTAATGCATATTTACGTAAGGCTTTGTTAACCCTAGAATGGAAGCGACGAGTAAAATTTATTCTGAATTAAAAGAAATACACTTTGTATGAATCCACTTTTATTTTGTATATATGTCAACTAGTTTCGATTCTGCTGAATATTCATCGGGACTGAAAAATATAATAATAATAATAATAACAATAGTTGGATGATTTGTATAGCGCCGTTTTTGTGAAAAATCACCTCAACGGCCCTGTACAAATATTTCTTAACTAATTATATACAAACAGATACAGAAAAACATGCTTACCTCGCAGGTCGCTTCAGATGAACACAGTTTTAGAAAAAAATATTTATAGAGATGATAGTTTTACATGGTTATTTGTTTCTCCTTTTCTATTGATGTTACATTTATTAGATGATTGGTGGCACAAGAAGAGGTGATATTTATTGAATTATTGGTATTAATTTTTAGGACTGGAAAGTATTCATAAAATGAATTTTAGGACTCGAAAAGAATTTTAGGTCTATAAACAGACAAGTATATTTTTCAGTCCCGGTGAATATTCAGCAGAATCGAAACTAGTTGACATATGTACAAAATAAAAGTGGATTCATACAAAGTGTATTTCTTTTAATTCGTAATGTCAATCCCCAAAATGTTTGATTTTTATGAAAATACAAAATTTATTCTGTTCAACTTCAAAATAATTTTTCGCTGAAGTTCCGATCGATCGCGCAAGCTTTCTTCAAGATATGCTTTCCTTATCACCGTTAGCCTCCAAATAATTGTTAAAGATGCCTCTAAAATCACGAAAAATCAATTCCTTTAATGCCCGATATTACATAAGGTAGAACAAAAATAAATAAAATTCTTCTCATCCGTATTAGATATTTACCAAACCTTTTATTTAAAAAATACACCATTCCGTTTGGATGGGTATTTTGGCCTCCAATCCAGAACTCAGTTTTGTATGAAACAGGCACCGCAGCCGTTCTCCTTAAGTTCTTTCCTCACCAATGCATTTGTCTTCATAGTAGCACGCTGCGCTTTCTCGTAGGTATGTTAAATATATTGTTCATTCATGTAATTTTACGTCTTTTTGCATGGTGGGAATTATGCATATTTTTGATCTATTTAAATAATGAATATGTTTATTATGAGTGATCACTGCCCTAAACTATAAAGATTAATCAGAGGTAGGAGAAAAACACCTACGTTAAAATGGAAGTAAAATATACTTCTCGCTTCCATTAATAGGGTAAGGAAGAACGCTTCCATTCTATGGTTAACAACGTATGTACCTCTTCGGTTTGAAGGATTTGTTTAGTATTTTAGTGTCTATATACATTTCCCAGTGTTTCAATAATGAGATACATAAATGCCTACCTGTGTAAATGATGAAATTGATAATGGAGGTGATTAATTCAAAAGGTGCGGCATTCTATTCTCTGTTTGACGTTTACGACTGTGTGTTTTTTGTCAGCTGAATGGTTTTGTATGAATTTAGAACATGGTAGATGTTGGATTACAGGCAATTCAACTACTCGTACAGCTTGGCATTTAATTTTAGATATTTATTATTTTGGAACTCCTAAATGTCATTACTATGGCTACACCAAGCTACTCACTTCGTCTTTGAAATTTGTTCTTCGTTTGGTTAGTAAAACATAATGCACTGGGAACACAGCATTTTTAAAAGGTTACTTCGATTTCCCTATGAGCCATCTTTCTGATGCTATTTAAAATCTTTTAAACGGCCGCAGAGCAATCAATTTTTGTCTACTTTTTGTCAGACTGTTACTTGAAAATTTGATATATTATTCAACATTAATTGAAAGCTACGTTACAATGGTTTCCAGGAAAAATAATTCTAATCGTGTTCACTTTTTGTTTGAGGCACCACTTTTTCGCAATGCAAGGGGATGGAAGAAGTTATGGACGTTCAAAAAAGACATACTACGATTGATCGCTCAAGACCTACTTTAGACAGGGGATGTCAATAGTAAAAAAAATGATGATGATATGTGAACGTGGATGAAGCTAGAAATGTGCGCCCAGACAAATTGTGTGGCTTTCCATACTCTCTGTATTATTAAATGTAAGGGTTAAGTTAATGCATTTTCCTACACGCGGAACCAATAAAACTGGACCATATTTCGATACATCTCTTCTCAATGTTCTTAAAACGGTTTCGAAGGACGTGCGCTCGTTAGTTTGGTGTCAATTTGTGGTCTTTGGAAGCATACAGCGATAGATTATAACATCTAAGCAAACCATCACGTCGTAGGCAGAGATGATAGAACGCTACATAACTCTGTCTAGGCAAACACTATTTGATTTATTCACATTAATATATCATTTCGTACATAATATTAATAAATGGATTATTTATATAGCGCCGTTTTCGTGAGAAAATCACCCCAAGAGCGCTTTACAACATAATTTATCTAACCTATACCTTATCACTTAGACTTATATCTAATAACTTACAGCTAAGATTTATTACTAATGGCTTACAGCTAAGATTTATTACTAATGGCTTACAGCTAAGATTTATAAATAGTGTATTTATATATAGTAAGTGCCAGGTAAGTATGTTTTTCTGTATCTGTTTGTACATAATTAGTTAAGAAATATTTGTACAGCGCCCTTGAGGTGATTTTTCACAAAAACGGAGCTATACAAATCATCCAATTATTATTATTATTATTATTAGTGGTCTAGGAGCAAAGTCATTCAGACTTATAATTAGTGACTTCCATGACCCGACTCAAGTCTTTGATTTACTTTATCGCGGCATGTCTTCCTTTGGCGTCCCCGACATCTTCAATCATTAACTTTCGCATCATATATTCTCCTTGCGCTTCTTTCTTGATCCGCTATACCCAAACCATCTAAGCTCCCCTTTATTAATCTTAACATTTACGGTTAGATCAACTAATTAACTTTGTTTTAAAAATGATAATAGTATTTTTTTCATTTTAATATCTTCATATTACATTTTGGCACCAGCTTTGGTTCACGTTTACTTCGCGTGGTATTGACTGCGGTAAACAAAGTACAAAACATTTATAAAAGAGATCAAACTAAATACTCTAACAAAATATTCGTCTTTTTTTAAAGCCGAACCTTTTTACTTAGTTGCTGTTTTATTAAATTGGCGATACACCTAGTAGCTCCCGCCCCTCTTATTTTGATTTCTTCCCCTTGTGTGTTATGGTATCTCTATGTATTATTAGATCTTTGTTAAATTCGCGTAAATCCACACATATTCCTATTTTACAGAAACCATATTTCTCAAACCAAAAATGAGGTTAGCTTACCTGAGTCGACCTTTATCTTTCAACACATGAACAAAAAATCACGAATTTTTATTGAATATTATTTTAACGACATGTGGTCTATGGGCTAGGGGTCTGAAAGGTCTTCCAAAACAAAGGCAGATGTTCCTCAAGTGAAAAAAAAAGTTTGTACCCAATTTGGTACCTAATTTGAGAATACATCCCGACCAGCGAAGCGCGCCATTATTCCTCGCAAACCTGATTTCTTCCACTTAAATGCGTCGTTTGTGCTTATTTTATATTGCCTTTTGTGGAAAGATGTTTTAATTTTGAAGTTTTTCGTTGATAATATTCATTTAATACATTTGATAAAAAAAAAAAAAACAATTACATAAATTTAAGGCTAATGCGAAGTAATGCAAAATCATACTTTTTTGTTAATTGATAAACTAAAGTTTTTAAGACAAGATTTTTGTGCATAGCGCAAAGGGTAACAATTAATAAATATTTGACAAGTCAAAAAATTTTTCACCAATAAAATGAAGACATAATTTGTCTCGACGCCACCTAGTGAGGGATTTAGCCGTTACAAGCCTTCCTCATACAAATAAAGTTGGTTGTTTACAGGTGAAATATAATAATAAACCGTAATTATTGAATGAAACAATAATATATATTGATTAACTTGGCGGGTTTGCGATAAGCCGACGTAGCTCAATGGTAGAGCATCTGACCGGATATTAGAAGGGTGTGGGTTCGAGTCCTGCCGGCGACATTTATGTTTGTTCGGAAAGGTTTTTTTCAATTTGGATGAGTGTTTCAGGCTAATAATTATTGTTTATAAAAATAATTGTCATACTTTTTTGGTTTGAAAATTTCATGGTTTGAAAATTTCTAGAAACATCATAGATGATTTAATTAAATACCGAAAGTAGGATGCTTGTCCTTTGGATTAACATACCATTTTTTTGGTGGTCTTTTTATAAACCTAGAAAAATGTATAGTATTAAACCTAAAAATTTAGTTCCAAAATTCCTACTTACGAACCACTTTAAGGACATCGTCACATTGTTCACTGTGGAAAATTAAGTTTTTTTAGAATTTCACGGAAAAACATTTTAATATTTATGCTTCAGCATTACAAAGTAAAACAAAACACGCTTTTTGGTGATGTTTTTTTTGCGTAAATCAAAACATGCGCCGGTGTTAAGCGGGAAGTGCGTGATTCTGTTCGAATTTTGATCGAAGTGGATCCCCTCAAGCCAAATGTAAATATGGATAAGGTATATATCTATACACTATACACGCGTTGAGGATAAACTACAATAAAGGTGTGAATACATACATAGGCAGTGCCTGTTCTAAGAAACTACTTATGCCGTGGCATGCTGTGCAAAACTTTAGTTTATCATGTACTTCCATTGTTTTAGTTTTTGTAATTTTTTTTTATGTTAACAAGAGCGTCTCTTTCTTTACGATTGTAAAGACAAGGTAACTATATCACAACCCGGCTGGGCAGCGTTGTGAGGTGGGTCAAGGTAGAAGCTGTAGGAAAGGATTTATTAATGCGGGTCTTGAAGAGAACCGGATTATAATATATGAAGGAGGAAAAACAGATGCCGGTAGCTCGTTCCACATGCTAGCCGCCTTACAGAAAAAAAGAGTCTGAGAAACGTCCCGTTCTCATGAAGCATGAAGTTGGTACATGATATAACTAACTAACTAACTAACTAACCATCACGCCGTTTCCCCCCAGGAGTAGGCAGAGAGGACGGACCGCCAAACAACTCGATCTTGGTATGCACTTCTTGCTTTACCATATTCACATTCGCGTCATATATTCTCTTTACACTCCTCTCTTCGTTCATTCGCTCTACATGCCCAAACCATCTAAGCGTCCCTTTCTTAATCTTGCTTACTACGCTTACAATATAAGATATTTCAACATATAAATGGTACAGGTAATAAACTAAAATAAAATATTTAAATTAAATTGAAAAAAGAAGAAAGAAAATAAATAAAAACGAAGATAAACCTACTCGTAATCTATTATCAGATGACATTTGACCATTTTTCTGAATCTGTTCTGAAAAGGTCCTGCTGGAACCTATTAGCCATTTAGCTATATTTAATACGAATGATGGCAATTATTCATAATATGAAACAGTCGTCCAATAATCATAATTTTACACATTGCTTGGTGCAGTTTTTTTTGGAAATTAACATAAAATAATCCTACAGCAGAGCGAGATTTTTCATTATTTGTTTTTCATGTGAATACTTCACAAGTAAGAATCCTAACTGCCCGGCGCCAGTGGTTCTATCCCCGATTGGGTTATCTTGTGAGGCTGAAGTAGAATAGAAGGAAACGAAATAGAAAATATGAAGGTTGTCAAGAACCTGGCGATTCAGATCTGGTAATCAAACCCGGTCAAAACCAATTCAAGCAATGTTTCTATTCTGAATGGCGGTATTTCATATTGATAAATATTTAGTGACAATTTTAATAAAATTTGATTTATTTGTATAGCGCTGTTTTTGTAAAAAAATCACCTCAAAAGCCCTGTACAAATATTATTTCGTATCTATTTTATGATATAACTGGATCGCGATTTAGACACTATTCCATTGGGCTAATAATTCAACATGGAAAATTTAAGCGTCAATATTATTATTTGGTTATTAACGGCATTTAGCCTTTATTTTCAATAGCTAGTCATTTTTTATATAGTACTGTCACGTAGACAAGTCAGTAGGAACTTGGCTGGGTGCAAACTGCAAACCTCCGGGTATTGAACGTGCGGCACCGCAATAACGGCGCGGGACACTGTGCGTCAGATGGGATCCTGCACACACACTTGCGGCGACTTTGCCGCGCCGCACCTCCATATTGCTTGGTCCCTACGGCGCCAACGCCGCAACTCGCCGCAGCGCCAGCGGCGCCTGTCCGCAACTCCGGCGTTCATTGTGTAATTTTCTGTCGGGCGCTCCGCACGTCAGGTTTTTTTCGTTCACCGTTCAGTCAAATAATGGCGGACTCTAATTTTATGGATAACTTTGACATTGAATTGTTTATCGGTGAAGTAAAACATTATCCCGAGATATGGGATATGGCGGCAGAGGATTACCACATACGGATAAAGAAGCGGGAAGCTTGGATTAGTGTCTGTCGGGTTTTTTGTGAAGGATTCGATGAGA
Organism: Halesus radiatus; assembly: GCA_022606495.2. Lineage (NCBI taxonomy): Eukaryota > Metazoa > Arthropoda > Insecta > Trichoptera > Limnephilidae > Halesus > Halesus radiatus. Next base: position 59,710 of record JAHDVE020001106.1, on the reverse strand, counting down.
GGAACGACCGTGACAAAAGTGATATTTGTGAGTATGATTTTTTTGTATGTATTATCTTGAAATTATTATAGTTTACAATAGTTACAATCCAGGTTTGGATTCATACTATTATGTTAATTATATGGCACATTTAAAACTAAAAAGTCATTAAATATAATTTTTTCGTCGAGGGGTGCTGCCAACATCAGAAACAAAAAATTAGCTAACTTACTTTTTGCTTGATTTGACTGAAAAGCTGCTCGTGTGTCTTATCTCTTGCCCTGCCTCGGTGAACCCTTCTATACTGAATATTCATTTTTTAATATCTTTAGATATTTAAAAAAAAATATATTTTTATGTAACGGCGTTCAAAGTTCAAAGCCATTTTCAAACTGTGACTAGGCTGACTTATTTAGAATTTACTTCCTACAACACCCTTTTTATTTTAGTTAGTAACTAGAAATATAAAAAAGAGACCACTCGTCTTTGGGTTTTCAATTCCCACATACATAATGACACCCAAGACTTTGAGAATTAGGGCAAGTTTTTGCAGTGTTCTGCATTTTTTTTCAAATCAATTTTTCAATTCTCAAATAGCACTCCAAATTCTTATCAAAATCTTGCTAACTCTCGTTGGTCCAATTCTTTAAGTCAAGTGTTCTCTTTGCTCGCTTCCAACATCCAAGTACCTATAACAAAGGGGGAAAACACAACGTTAATAATAAAAACAATAATACTTGGATTATTTGTGTAGTGCCGTTTTTGTGAAAAATCACCTCAAGGGTGCTATACAAATGTTTTTTTTCCAATGCTCTATCTTAGATATCAAGGTTACAACTTATCAAATATAATAAAATTTGTTTTTTTTCAGGCAATACATTTATCAAAAAGTGGCGGAACATAAAAGACCATTATTTCAAAACTAGGAATAAAAAAAAGCAATCTGGCAAATCTACTATCACAGGAAAACAGTACATTTACGCTCGACAGTTGTCATTCTTACGACGTTCTGGTGGCACGGTGCGCACCCAGACTAGCTGCGGCAACTTCGAACAAGTGAATCTGGAACGATTAGATGAACAATCAGAGGACAATAGTTTCACTGAAACAGAGGGATCAGAACAACCTCCTCGCTATGACCAGAAATCGAGGAAGCGTAAACGCGAAACAGGCTTCGTGAAGGATTCCACTCCTTCCTTAACAGTAGCGACAGTTCCAGAAACCAATGCGGACAGATCGTTTTTTGAAAGCCTTCTTCCATCCATCAGCGGCTTTTCAGAAGATCAGAAGATAGAGTTTCGATGTGAAATTCTAAACATTGTTAAACGGATGAGGTCGAATCAGCCAATGTTACAAACTAGAAAGAAGGAAAGTTAAAATAAAATAGTTGTCAGAAAATATCAATAAACAAATGCAAAACTTAATTATTTTTTTTAGTAGAACTTTGCTTCTTTGAATCTTTATTAACATGTAGAATATGATATATATGTATGTATATTACCCTCAAACTGATCAGAGGCATACAAATGCAGTTGTGATGTATCACATTCATACTCGCCCCACTAGTGTTCAATATCAGGTTATGTTCTGATTTTGTAAATAGTAACATTTTGTACATAAATTATTCTAAAATGTAAATATGTTAGTTGTAAGCCTCTATCACTCTACAGGTCTAAGTTGTAAGTCACTATCTATATATGTCTCAGATGTAAGTCACTAATTATAAGTCTGAATTAGGTATTTTCTAGTTATAAATCTTAGCTGTAAGCCAATAGTAATAAATCTAATATGTAAATTATTATATATAAGTCTAAGTGATAAGGTATAAGTTAGATAAATTATGTTGTAAAGCGTCTTTGAGGTGATTTTCTCATGAAAACGGCGCTATAAAAATAATCCATTTATTATTATAATTATTATTTGCTAGATTTGAGTGTCAATACAGTGTATTCGGTGAAATATTATCATCTTGAGGACGAATTCTCAGAAAATAATGAATTTTTTTTTTTTATTAAAAAACTTTTGTAACTATTTTCCACTTGTTTATTTTAGACCGGACCGGTTTCACCCAATCAAGGGCATCTTTAGACTGGTACAATTAAAACTGAATCTATGATATGTATCACTTATATCACGAGTGAGTCCCATCGCTCTTTCTAATATTGTAGAATTATAAGTGAGAAATTTGTTTTTTTTTTGCTAACAGAACTCCTTTACAATCGCATTTGAAACTACTTTCCGGTTAGTTTACTTTCTGGAAGACGGATATTGTGTTGGTTTAAATGGTTATTTCTGATTTTATCCCGGTCCGGTCTGAAATAAACAACTGGAAGATAGTTAAAGGTATTTTAATCAAAAAATTCACATTGAAATGGACTTTCACCATGAATTGACATTTTCAAAATTAGAAAAAAAAATTAAAAATATTTTTGACGTTCATATTTACATATATATAAATCGATGTAAGTTTGTTTGTTTGTTTGTTTGTCCTCGAAAATTTTCTCGAAAATTACTGAACGGGTTTCACTGAAAATAGCACAGTTTGTTCTTATTAGTGCCGGGAAGGTTTAGAGAGAGTAGTTTGAATGAAATCCAATATGTAAAACTGTTGCTACAACGTTTTAAAATTAGTATGAAAAACATTGAACCCGCCATGTTTTATTTAGGTCACCCCATAGATATTCTGGTTGGCCACAGATTGTATATTCAAAAGAAGGTACTTTTGGGTACAATTTTTTCAAAATGGAAAACACGAGTAGGTACCTACTTAAGAACTTTATGATTTAGATATGTTTTTAAAAAATAAACGTTTGGAATGAAATAAAATATTCAAATGAATGTTTCTTTATTTGGAGATAGTTACTTTCGCTGTCAAATCTATTATTGTATCCGAGCAAGGCCGGGTACACATCAGCTAGTCTACCATAAAAATATACCAAGATTTTGTTTGTTGCTAGTCGCTTACCTGATACGTTATCTCATTTAAAATCTTCAGAGTCTAATAATAAGATTTAGGGCAGACAACAGCAGTTGTTGGGTTTCGGAAAGGAATGCCCGCCATATGCGTGCCATACTCCATACCCCACGCCCCTAAGTTGTCATGCATTCAAGTGTTTTTTGCGGTCCTTCCCTTTAGCGGGGATTACAATTTTAATCCTCAGCTTTGGGAATTTTGGAAGAGATGTCGCCCGATCCCGAATTGTGTCAAAATAATATTCGTGCGTTTCAGAGTTATTCTTCATACGAGGCATTAAGTACTTTTAATCTGACGTGTAATGTTCCCACTTGTGTTGAATTTAATTTATTTTACTTTCGTGACTCTTAATGTGTGAACTAATTTTATATACGCTACACGTTGATGTATTATTTTTTTAATGGATAGACTAATTTGAAAACTTTACAGTTTTAGTGATAGTTATACTGTGTATTAACCTTATTTTTACCGTGCTATTTTTGTAAATCGGCACACGAATGACGCTTTGAAACATCTTATAGCTGTCGTTTAATTATAGGTACTGAAAAAACATAGAACGTAGGAATATTACGGGCTAGCAGTCCACAAATTTAATATAAATTTTAAATTTTTCAAATTTAAAAAAAAAAAAATTATTTGAAGTCAGTTATTGTTGAACTAAAATGTTACTATTTTTGAAGTATTATTGTGAATGTGTTATTTTTGTATGGACGTGTATATACTGTACAATATTTTGTAATTTTATTAGATGATTATGCACCTAAGGAGTACTGCAGTAGTAATATTAAGAATAAGCAAGAATGTATGTAATATGTTTAGAATGTATAAATAGAATGTAAAAGTAGCACTATAGGGATACCACTGAATGGAGTTATTTAATCATTTTTTAAAAGTTTATTTATAGTAAAGCGAACTTGAAGTGAAATAACACAAAACTGCGCTATATAAATGCTACGTTATTATTATTATTAATGGAGTGCTAATACCAACCCTGATGTATGGCAGTGACGCATGGAATTGGCAGAGGAAGGATGAAAGTAAACTGAATGCCGTAGAAATGAGATCTCTGAGACGAATGTATGGTAAAACCATGTATGATCGTCTGAAAAATATTGAGATTCGTAAAGAATGCATGGCTGATGATATATGCGTAATGAGTAAGATTAAGAAAGGGACGCTTAGATGGTTTGGGCATGTAGAGCGAATGAACGAAGAAAGGAGTGTAAGAAGAATATATGACGCGAATGTGAATCGGACGCCCTAAGAAGACATGGCACGATCAAGTGATTCAAATACTTGATTCACGCATGTCAGAAGTCGGAATAATAGAAGAGAATGTATGAATGTGAATGAAGCAAGAAGTGTATTCCAAGGTCGAGTTGGTTGGAATAGCGGTCCTTCCTCTCTGCCTACCCCTGCGGAGAAACGGCGTTATGGTTAGTTAGTTCAGGGCTATAAACTTATTTCTATGCGCGGTTTTCTTTCTGGTTCCTTCGCTTTCTTTTATAACAGTTGTGACCACATCAAGGATCGATGATTGTAAAATTTTGCTACCCGGGAAATGCTATCTTCTCGACTGCTGTTCGGGGAGCTATAGACTGAGATCCATATTATTTTATCATCTCAGCTATTCGATAAAAAAAAATCAAAAGAAACCGCATTGAACCCTCGCGTATTATTCTTCTAATTTGCCTTTCGTTTTCCTATCCCCTCGCCTGAGAATATCCCATATAATTTCAGTCCGTCGGTAATAAAGATAACATCCAATAATGATAACGCCAGCGAAGAAAGCCACTTGAGTTCCCTTTGAGAGGCTCGAGGGGCCCAATGCCTATTTTTTTTCAAAATGTTTGCTCATTAGTCATTACCAACTGCAATAACTGAAGAAGGATTTTTTTTTAATTCAGCGATATTTCAGTAAAATTTCTATTGAATATCCAAGCCAATTTGTTAAGTGCATTATCAGCAGACAGCATTATTAGTGGATTTGTTTTATTGGAGGATTTTGTTTATCCCTCTTTATAAAAAAAATTCTGTTTTTTTTCAGTAATTAGCGAAGGTTTTGTGAAGCTGAGTATGTGCAAATAGCGAAATGTATTTCAAATCAATGTACTTTGAAAATTGTAATACCGTTATTTACCCGTATTGCCACATCGCGAAAGTTTGCCAAAGCAATAATGTACTTTGATGGCCTTCATGGTCGAGGGGTAAGGCTCTCGACTACGAATCCGAAGGTCGCGGGTTAAAATCCCGGCGTGCGCAAATAATTTTTATTTAATTAATTTGTGTTGTTTCAAAATTAATTCATTTAAAAATAATATATAGTATATTTGCGCACGTTCCAGAGTGCAAGATACTCTCAGTATCGCCCTGGTGAAAGACCACCATTCAGAATTGAAACGTTGCTTGAAATGGCTTTTAGCCGTGTTTGGTGACCAGATCTGAATAGCCAGGTATTTCCCCACCTTCCTCTTCCCCTTCTCCTTCTCCTTCCCAATTCCTTCAGCCTCACAACATTCCCCAATTGAGAATGTCATAGTCTCACTGGCTCCAGACGGTTGGGAGCAGTTTGGTACTCTTGTGCGGTATTCATATAAAAAAAGAAGTTTTTTTAAACTTAATTTAAGTTTTATTTTATTTACAAATGTTGATGGCTGTGAAGAACAAATACAAACGTATAATTTTTTTGTCCACTAAAATTATGGGGCTCTAAAAGGATAATATTTTTATTATTTATTTGTGAATATGATTTTCTGAAGACACTCGCATTTTCCAGTTGCTCCTGTGAGTTTTTCATTTTTTTTCTTTCTATTATTGTATTATTATAGTATTATTATTGTTGAAATACAGATGAATAAATGACTTTAAAATCTATTGCTTTACTGTATTTACATTGGAGGCAATGCAAATTATGATAAAATGTCATTTATCAATATCTTGGTATTTTATCATCAATTTGTCTCAAATCATTCGAAATGTTTTTAAATAAATTATAATTTCAAGGGGCTCCATTATGTGTCTGTGTTCAAGGGGGGATGATTTTCAGGAAATGTCGGTACTTCGGTGACGATACTATCCCTCTGAGATCTAAGGAAGCCTTCGCCTCGAGGGTTGAAGGGTGGTGTAGCTTTTCCCCCGGGGTGGTAGACTGGTAGGTGGGATTATTTGCATCCCTAAATAACTGTACGTTATTGGACATTTATAAACCGTTTGATGTCGATTATGGAGGTAGGGTTTCAATCTATCGCAACTTGTATCCGGCAACTGTTTAATGGCCGTGAGTTGATGTCAGTATAAGATTTGCATACATTTCTCGAATTTCTAGGCCAACCCAACTGTTTTTACCCATCACCATCGTACATTCTTATTTCTGAAGATTTTGATATATACATACTAATAACCATGTCCCTACACTTATTAGTTCGAAGTCAAGTGGAGTATAATTCACCTATTTGGTCCCCTTTCTATAAAGTACACTCTAACAAATTAAAAAAAAATTCTTAGGGATATAAATTTTTACAAAATTAATGACACCACAAAGCAATTTTACTTTTATTGAAGAAAATATAAATTTTTAGCTCAAAGTTACAATTGAAAACATGAATTGTGAAAGTTTGATAAATCAATTGCATCTAATTACGCTGTAGATTCGTAAAGAGTGCAAGGATGATGTAAGCGTAGTGAGCAAGATCAAGAAAGGGAAGCTTAGATGGTTTGGTCATGTAGAGCGAATGAACGAAGAGAGGAGTGTAAGGAGAATATATGACGCGAATGTGAATGGAAGAAGAAGCCGGGGACGTCCGAGGAAGACGTGACACGATCAAGTGAATCAAATACTTGAGTCGGGCCATGTCAGAAGTCGGAATAACAGAAGAGAATGTATCAGACGTTGTATGAAAGTGAATGAAGCAAGAAGTGTATGCCAAGATCGAGTTGTTTGGCAGTCCGTCCTCTCTGCTTACCCCTGCTGAGAAACGGCGTGATGGTTAGTTAGTTAGTTAGTTAGATAGGATAATTATTTCAGACCTAGTTGTATTATATAAAATCATTAACCACTTAATTGACAGCCCTGCCATCGTTGCCACTAGTATTGCCATGGGTACTGACGGGGAACGCAAGAAATGTAACATTTTTCTGTAACACGTACACAACCAACTATCAGTTACACTCACTAACCAATAGGATGCATGATCTGGGCAACTAGTTTTGAGATGTTTACTGTTGATATATTTCGATTTATAAAATAAATCCAACAATTAATTTATTGTAACGTGAATAGTGTAGCGTTAATGAGTGGTGTCATAATATTGTTTTAATTTACCATTTTACGTTACTGTTAAACCTTTTAAAATTATCGTTTAACGTACTTTATGGTTTAAAATCTCTGTCTACCAACTTATGATTTTCGATAGCTCGTTATATTCTAATCATTGAATAAGATGATATTAACAAATCGTAAATGAAAATCGAAACCGGAAAAAAAACACAGAAAATAAAAAAGGTGTCATTCGCATCTGGCTATCGAACCCAGGACCCCTGTCTACCAACTGAGCTCATGATGCCAGTTCACATTACGCCATCTCATCGCTGCTGCTTTTAATTAATAATATTAATAATTGGATGATTTGTATAGCGCCGTTTTTGTGAAAACTCAAGAGGGCTGTACAAATATTACTTGCTAGGGTTTATCTTATTATGTACAGACACAAAAACATACTTACCTACGTTAAAAATCCACAGGAGGAAGTTATTACGTTACCCGTTTTAGTATATTATTCGAGTTTCCGTTTTTAATCCCATCCAATAACGCTTATCGCCCTAATCAGGATTTTTTTCATCAAAATATTATGATTTCACTTTATTTGAACCATTTCCAAATGTGTTTTCTATGGTAATGTAATTTACTCCATTGGCTTGCCTGTGCTGATCGTACAAGTAGACACACATAAACGCACTCTGCTGATAGCTCCATTCGAACTTATCTTTTTGCTAAGTACGTCGTTTATGAGAAAAAAATTAGAGTTTGCAATGGAGCTACAATCGGTATGCAGTGGCGTGCAGTCCATAAAGGCTGAAATGCTGTGCCTACCCTAAGAAAAACGAATAGTTTTTCTACCCTAAGAAAAACGAATAGTTTTTTTTTTCTTGAAATTTGGTAATATTTTTCATGTGACAATCGTTCTACATTGATAAAATTTGTTCTTTCTGTATAAAAAATTTACACTTTTAGTAAGATAATAAAATGGCCGTTAAAAAAAATCAATTCATAATTCATACGTGAAATCGAAAACAACACACAGCCTACCGTTGATTAGTAGATCAATGCACGCCACTGACGGTGTGCCCATGGATAATAGAAACAAGGGAAATGGGCTAACTGTTAGTTAACAACTGTTGTTAGTAGAAAAACCTGCGTCCACAAAAGTGCCAAAGTCGTCCACCCATACTATTGCAAATCGCATCTACGCACAGTGGCGCCTACCTACACACCAAATGGCCTCCGTGTTCGAGAGGTAAGGTTCTCAACTACGAAGCCGGAGGTTGCGGGTTTGAATATATTGTGTTATTGCACAATTAATTAATATGCAATTCACCTGTCGCACGTTCGAGAGTGGAAGACACTCTCAGTATCGGCCTGGTTAAAGACCACCATTGAGAGTCAAAACGTTGAAATAGCTTTAGCCATGTTTGGTGACCAGATTTGAATAGCCAGGTACTTCCGATCTCCTCTTCCCCATCTCGTTCCCCTCCCCATACCCTTCAGCCTCACAGCATACCCTGATTAGGGATATAGTATTACTGGGTCCGGTTAGTAAGGGGCAGTTGGGACTCTTGTACGATGTTCATGTGAAAAAAACAGAAGTTTCAATGGCTTCGCTTTGCCGCTTTGATAGTTCGTGCAGTTTGGTCGTAGCTCGCCAAAACGGTAGGCTTGCTTCTACGCCATCGGGCATTTGAGAGATTCGCCTATATTAACAAATGGATTACAGTTTTTGGAGCACATACGTTACGTGGAAATGCTGTCCTTGTTCTATCGGTATTTTAATGAAAGATGCTCGGAGGAACTAACGTCATTAATCCGTCCGGAAACACGCTTAACGCGCGCTCGTACACGGTTTACGTTTGTCAAATGAGAACTGGTCGCTTCTACGACTCGTTATTGTGTTAAACAGTTCGGCTGTAGAATGATCTGTCGGCCTGTGTTTCCTCCCTCCTACAACATGGTTCTCTTCAATACCCAAGTTTACTCCTTCGTATCCTCTAAAAGACCCTCCAAGAAATTATTTCCTTTAGGGCCTCCTGCGTGGAGTCACTATAAAAAAAGCCACATCCCTTGTTTCTATGGTGTATGGTTATGACAATTGAAATCCCGCAGGCTTTTATGATCCTGAGGTTTAATTTGAATATTCGTAATTCGGGTAGCGGAGGCTTCTGGCGCGTAACACGGGGAGTATATTAAGTTCTTTGCCCGAATCGGCTTGAATAAAAATATAATGACCCGGTTCCATTTTTCAAACGAGATTAATATATTTGGGAATACCACCTGCTAGGTACGTACCAACAGGTGTGATCGGAACCTCGCTGGGCTGGACCCGTTAGATGTCGGACGGCGTTGCCATGTAAATCTGGTTTAAGAGTGTGCTCCTATACCTTCCTAATTAACTGTTGCCGTTAAGCATCATGCATGCATCTTATGAAAACGTGTAAATCTTTCTAAAACCACTTTTAAAAATACCCAACCTTCAATTTTTGACGATCTTAGAGGAAGAGTGGCTGAGAACCTCGAATACGAATCCAGATGCGACAGGTTCGAATCTCGGTGTACACAAATAAATTTTATATAATTAAATATTTTATTTTACATTTTCAATAGGAAGTATAATGATTGGATTGCTTCTATAGCGCAAAGGGAAAATCACCTCAGGGGTGCTTTACAACTAATTTATAACTAATAGCTAACAGCTAAAATGTATGGCTAGTGGCTTACAATTAAGCTAGCGACTAACTACTCAGACTTATAACTAATAACTTACAGCTAAGATTTATAACTAGTTGTTTACAACTAATAACTTACAGCTAAGATTTATAACTAGTTGTTTACAACTAATAACTTATAGCTAAGATTTATAAGTAGTTGTTTACAACTAATAACTTACGTCTTAGATTTATAACTAGTTGATGACAACTTATAATTTATAGCTAAGATTTATAACTAGTGGTTTACAAATAAGCCAGCAACTAACTACTGGGACTTATAACTAGTGGCTTAAATATATATGTGACTTACGCGCTTTACGCTTTTATCCATATTCCAGAGTGGTAAATACTCTCAGTATCGTCCTGGTGAAATATACCCTTCAAAATAGAAATATTGCTTGAAATGGCTTAAGCCGTGTTTGGTAACGTCTGAAAAGACAGAAACTTCCCAACCCCATTTCCTTCCCTTCCAATACCATTCAGCCTCACAACATGCTCCATATGGGGATGTCATAGTCCCACTGGCTCCGGATATTTTTATTTATTTTTTATATGAATACCGCACAAGAGTCCCAACAGCTCCCAACCGTCTGGAGCCACTGAGACTATGGCATTCCCAAACGGGGAATGTTGTGAGGCTGAAGGTATTCGGGAGGGGAAGGAGAAGGTGATGAGAAAGGTGGGGAAATACCTGGCTATTCAGATCTGGTCACCAAACACGGCTAAAAGCCATTTGAAGCTGCGTTTCAATTCTGAATGGTGGTCTTTCACCAGGGCGATACTGAGATTATCTTCCACTCTGGAACGTGTGCAAATATACTATATATTATTTTTAAATGAATTAATTGTAAAACAACACAAATTAATTAAATAAAATTTACTTGCGCACGCCGGGATTTGAACCCGCGACCTTCGGATTCGTAGTCAAGAGACATACCCCTCGACCTTGGAGGCCGTCATGGACAGTTATGAGCAGTTGGCACTCCTGTGTAGTATTCGTATTGAAAAAAATACTGATTTTAGTATATGGAACAGAGAGTGATAATAAATAAGCGAAATAAATATTTTTTACACATATGTACTTTTATATATCAATGTACTAAAAAATTATTCGTATTTGCGAGCCCAGCAAAATCAGCAAAGTAAATATACCCGCTTATTACGCATTCAAGCAGGACAGGTGGCAACCCCCATATAACAAATTATTTATAATTATGACGCTATTACCTTCATCGCGTAAGGATAAAAAGACAACGTCAAATCTGTCCCGTATTCTGCGCTCTGCCAATCTGCCGACCTCACCGTATCGAGTATCGATGGAGCTGGTTTTTTTGGCACACCGTTCACCTGTCGTATCAATGTGTCGACCGTTTATTCAGGCACTGGTATATTTTTTTGGCACATACCTGTAATGTTTATATTTTATTTACGAGTATATTTAGAGATGTAAAAAGATTTTACGCGTTTTAACGTATGTATATATTGTTAACCAGTGTAGCTATAAGGTAGGTACTTATTTAGTTAGATTCCTCTTCAGGGTAAGCAAATAAAACTGAACATCGATGATTGACGAAACTTATTCGAAATAGTCATGGGCAAAATCAAAACATTTTAGTTTTCGAAGGCTATTAAATTTTTCATTATAAAAAAAAGTTTTTTATTTATTTTTTAATATCATGCAAAACAAACCTTGATGATATTAAAATTGAAAAAAAGTAATGATTTTTCGATTTTTTCATACTAGTGATGAAATACTGTGCAAATTTGGATATTAGTAGGAGTAATTTATTAATTTAAAATATTTATGCCTGAATTTAATCGTGTATTTTCCGAATGGATCGTTGATTTATTTTTTTTATATTTTTTTGAAGAAAAACAAATATTCCCGGGATACGAATAGCGAAACAATATTTTAAAATCTACTATCATCACAGTAAGTGGAAGGTGTTGCTTGAGTCGTGATGGAGGATTTAGCCAGCTGAGGAGTTGAACTCAAGAAGTCTCTCAGATGCGATGCCAACTAACTCACTGACTTAGTTGACATATTGGTCGAACTCATATATATGACGCAAATGCGAATTGTAGAAGAAGTCTGGGATGCTCGAGGAAGCCATGGCACGATCAAGTGATCCAAATACTTGAGTAGGGCCATGTCAAGTGTTAAAATAACAGAAGAGTATGTATGGGGTGATGTATGAATATTAATGAAGCAAGGAGTGCGTGCAAAGACCGAGTTGTTTGAACGGTCCATCCTCTCTGCCTACCCCTGCCGATAAAAACGGCGTTATGGATAGTTTATTTAGAACTCATTGGTTGATCGGTCATTTCGATATGATAATACTCGATTCCGCACATCACTAATCAAAATTATCTCGATTCCGCACATCGCTTATCAAAATGGCTCTCCACTTGTAATAAGTGTTCTGTACACAGTTTTCAGTCTGTGAATCTAATAAGTTATTTTTAACGCGTTCTTAATAGTTATCCAGTTATTATTTATTCACGCCAGTAAATTCTTTATTACGCTTAGAAGGAATAAATAACGCGGGGGCTTACAATAACAGAGCTTTTACGGGATTCCGCTGTTTATTCCGCCGAGTCTATGAACCCACAATATAGATAGGGATTTTTATTTTGTAGTTGTGAGCGCCTTTTGTAATTTATGGACACTAATTCAAAATGAATTTTGTTTGAATCAGAAGTTTGTAAATTGAGTAATGATAATGTAACGACGGTGCGAGTCTAGCGAATCTACTATGAAAAAGACGGCATGAGAGAGCGATGTGAAAGGTCTGTAAAATAATATTATGACCGTTTGTCCAATGTCTCTTTTTCATAACCTATTATTGGAGATAATGCATTGTGTTAATTTTAGTTTAATACAATATTAATAGAAGATCATTAGAAACATTAAAGTTTCTATTTTTCGATTCGGAAAATTGTGGAAGGGACATTCGAAACTATTCAGAGATATTATTTTAGGAAATGAAGCTAGCAAGTCCATAGTGAAATTTTGATACCAATTCTGACTGCGGAGGACAGAAGTAAACTGAATGCAGTAGAAATGAGACACCAGAGGCGTATTTGTGTTATTACTAAAACAAATAGTGTAACTCAAATGAAAGGATAATGTAAAATATTAATAAAGGATGCTAATAGGATTGAATTTTTAATGCGGATGATAGAAATGCAAGGAGAATTCATCACGTTTAAGTGAGAGGAAAAAAGTCCGAAACGTGCCAGGAAGACATGGTACGATTAAGTGAATAAAATACTTCAATGAGGTTAAGTTAAGGCGATACTGAGAGTGGAAGATACTCTCAGTATAGCCCTGGTGAAAGAGCACCATTCAGAATTGAAACGTTGCTTGAAATGGCTTTTAGCCGTATTTGGTGACCAGATCTGAATAGCCAGGTATTTCCCCACCTTCTTCTTCCCCTTCCCCTTCCCCTCCCCAATACCTTCAGCCTCACAACATTCCCTAATTGGGGATGCCATAGTCTCACTGGCTCCAGATGGTTGGGAGCAGTTGGGACTCTTGTGCGGTATTCATGTAAAAAAAAAGACATTTTCCTACCCCCCATTCAAATTGCTGATAAAGAATATGTTTCAATGTATTAATTAATAAATTTATAAGAAGTATTATGTTTACGTCACTATTTTTAATATATAAATATCAACATGCTTCGAAAGCTTTCCTCATCAGGATACGTAGTATACTAAAAAAATAATGATAAGTATAGACAAATGATAATCATGGAAAATAATAATGTAGGAATAGACAAATTACAATCATAAACTGATAATCTTAATCATTTCCGCTTTGTATGAAAAACTAGCTATTGAAATAGGTGGCTAAACGAACTTTTTTTCCACTAGTTGTTTTAATCGTTAGAATGCGGTGCAGTAGTGATGATCCCGAATGCAAATGCATTATCAGCATTTCTCCAAAGTAGTGTTTTTTCGTAGGTACAGTAGAATCATTTTAAATAAATTCTTGCTTGCGTAGTGGTGTACTGTATCGTAGGACTTTTGCTGGATAAGGGGGTAATTGCAGTCGGGCGTTCCAAACTATTTCGAATCAATCTGAACCACTATCAGTGTACACCACTGCACAAGCAAGAATCTCTTTAAAACGATTTGCCTGTGTAGCTTGCCAAAAAAATGTAGACATTTAATTAAGTGGAACTTTTTTTTTCATTACTATGGCAATACCATGCTATTCACTATGTCTTTGAAATTTTGTTCTTCACGTTGGAATTTGACAGTTTGTTTTAATGAAACGAGGCAAATCAACATAATTCATTTCTCGACGTTTTTTAAATTTATTTTTTACATCTTAGATTTTGCTTTTTTCTGTTTATTTAGCTAACAACTAATACATGGTTATTTTGATACATGAATTTCTGAAATACGAAATATCGCATTTTCCATTTAATTATCTTCCATGCAAAGCGTTAAATAATAAAAAAAATTAAACATTAAATTGTTTTAATTTCTGAGCATCGCTTGGATAAAAAAAAATGCACTTGGAAATTGTTGTTTTTAAACATACATCCATCTTCCTGTGAGCCATCTTGGTGTTTCAATTTAAAATCTTTTAAACGATTGTCTACTATGAAATGCCCGTTTGTATCTACGAGTTAAATTGTCAGTTCCCGGTTCTGGCATACCTACAGAATAATTTTACCAGTAGTTAATTTCGAAGGTATTATTTGTGTTATTTTTTGTAGTCAATTTATACACATGATAAAATATTATTTAACCTAACATTTTCCAAAGCGTTTTCATAGTAGTTTTTTTCAATTGCAGTGCAAAGGTTCCCAGCTGGTCGTTCACGATTGACCTGTCGATTACGGAACAAAATTTGGTCGATTTAAATAATTAAGTTTGTGATTTTTGAAAACAATAATTATTTCCGTCTTTTAAATTTACAAGATTAAAAAAAATAATATCTTGGTGGCAGGACAAATTGGTTTTGCTAGATCTGTGCTTGTCTGTCAAATGAAGTGCATTAATAGTTAAAGATTTGAACAACTAAAAAAAAGCAACAGCAAACATTCTAATAGGATTCTTGTTAGAAGTCACCCAAATGAAAATTAGGGCAAGAAATAGCTCCCATCCTCAAGGATTTGAATAAGAAAAACTACTTCAAAAAGAACCCCCGGAGGCCTATTCTGGTTCTTTTTAAGGAAGATTTATTTTAATCAAATGAAACACTGTTTTAAACACATTTATTTTACATGCCTACCGGTTTCGGAACAAATGTTCCATTGTCAGGGCAAGTGTATACTGAACAAGATTACAAAATTATGGAAGAACGTACATAATAAGTGGCACAGTGGGGGTGAGGGTGTGGCTAGGGATTAGTAAAGAGTGGGGGAAGAGATAGAGGTTGAGGGAGGGGTGAAAGGAAATATATTTATAAAGTTTGAGTGGTTCATTTGATTATAATGTGATTTTATTTTCCAAATTTATTTTGTAATTATTGACTTTAAATATTATTAGTTTTTGACGAATTAACGAAATTACGATGTTCCTAAAGTAAGTAACTAACTAACTAACCATTACGCCGTTTATCCGCAGGTGTAGGCAGAGAGGACGGACCGCCAAACAACTCGATCTCGATTTGTAAAATACCTACGCTAAAAGCCCTAAATGCCAGATAAAAGCGATTTAAATTCTAAAAATTAGAATAAACTTAAAGAAAGCAATAATTAACCACACCAATTTTTGATAATACTGTGGTATTTAAACCATAAACTCATTTAAAAACGTATTGTCACTGACATGGAATCGGAATCGCAGTTAAGCAAAATGTCTTTAAGGTTAAGGAATTTTCCTTAAAAGGAACTAGGGTAGACCTCCTGGCGTGTATTCGCATAAGTCGGTACTTTCTCGGTTGTCGGAGAGCTCTTATTTTCGAACCGAGATAGAGAAAACGTGATGTAATTTAAAAAATGTCTGCTCTTCGGCATAGTCCTTGAGTTCCAGGTTATAATTATAATGTATTATTGTAACTCCGAGGTTATCGCCGAGGAAGCTTAAAACAGTAATTTTACATACTTATATTGAGTAATAAAGTCTGTTATACTAAAATTAACCATCACACCGTTTCTGCGCAAAAGTAAATTCACGCAACGGTGCCCAAATGCGTCCACAGCCCGCAACACTGTAAATAACTAAAAGTGTAAAAAAAAAAAAAAAATGTTAATATCTTTTAAAAGCTTCTTACGATTTTTAAGGTCCAGTCCGAAAAATTATAAATACTTCAATAAATACCAACTCTTCTTGTGCCACCAATCTTCTAATAAATGTAACATCAATAGAAAAAGAGGATAAAATAGCAACTGTTAAACTTGCATCTCTATACTTAAATTTTCTAGTAAAACTGTCTTCATCTGAAGCGACTTGCCAGGTAAGTATGTTTTTCTGTATCTGTCTGTACATAATTAGTTAAAGAATAGGAAGTAATATTTGTACAGCGCCCTTGAGGTGATTTACAAATTGTGTTTTTTCATTTAATATAAAAGATTTATATTCAAAATATACCTACATAATAAGATATTATTGTAAGGAAAGCTTTGGAACACTTGTCTGTAGCCCGGAGGCTGTAAGGAGATGGGAGGATGCCAGGATCGCTTGTTTGGTAACAAGTTTGATAAATAATTATACAGCCTTAAATCTACTTCATCTTAGTTATAACTATTACAGTGTCAACGAATCCACTATTTACTTATTGACAAAATCTTACAAGTCTTGAAATCAACATTATTTATCGAATAATATTGATTATAATAGTTTATTTAACTATGATGAACTTTACATGATTCGAACTTCATTTCGTCTTGATGTAAATTAGGTAGTAAATGAACTCCACAATCAATATTGTCAGAAAGCCTTTAATTTATCTATTCTATCCGGAAATGTGGCATTCTCTAAAGTAATTGAAACAATTATTTTAATTATCCAAGAAAGTAATCACTTTGTGGCTTGGCATTATACTTAAATAAAAGTTTGTTTTGTTTTTAACCATCTTATTAGAATATATCAACTAGGTTCCGTATTTAATTTAGTTTTGAATATATACTGTTCTGAAGGGGGTTAGGATATAACCGAGTGTATAAATTAAAATAAAGTGGTTAAAATCAAAGAAAATTTTCATTTAATTATTTCAATCATTGAAGAAGTAACAAACCCCAGTGAAATATGAAACAGAAAAAGGTACAGAGAATAATGAGGTAACTTTAACAGCTGGGAATCAAGTCCAGGCGTATCCCGGATAATATATTTATAATTGGTAATGCATTTTTTAATATTATTTCTTGAGGGAATTAAGCTTTAAACAATAACAACTGCAATATCAATTAATTTAAATTCATATTCCGTGTATACACCTTAGATCAATAATATACCTTGTTACCCGCAAAAAAACATTTCATCTCAGTATTTAAAGGATTCTAAAATGTTGAATTTAACGCCATTTGTGATACCGAATTTTCATAATAATTAAATTTTTAACCTTTAACTACGTTTGTAAGTCGTTTTAAAGGCTTACTATGAAGAATCCGTTTTATGGTCGGCTATCTTCCTTCCTCGCTACATGCCCTGCCCAGAGAAACCGTCGCAATTCCATAAATCCTAATAAACAGTTACAATAACTCATGTCAGTAGCTCCTTTGGCCATCAGATACAATTTTCATGACTTACCCACTTCACTATTTATTTTTATTACTTACATAACTTTAGACAATAATGTGCTTGTTTATACACTGATATTCCAATTGCTTAACGGGGAGAGGGACGTCGGAGAGTTATTATTTATTAATTCAAAATAATGATAATATTATTGTGCAATACGATAAACATGGTGTTTTTAAAGAGAAAAATATTTATCTTTCCATCTTTTTTTTTTTAAAATTTGCATGGGCTTAGCATTTATCAAAATATAATCAGAAATATTACACATTTCTAACCGTTCTACGCATGTTTTACAAAAACATTTAATATCCTTAAAAATGCTGTGAAGGTTTGTCTGTAACTTGTCGATAAGATAAATTAAGAAAAGAACAGTGTGTAGTTTAATTTTTTCACGACCATTACGTAATTTTAATGTTTTTTTTTGTAATTCGGATTACAAATCTTTGGTTATGTTTATTTACAAAAACGCAACGATAAAGGATTAAAAATACTTTTTTTCTCCACTGTAAAAATCATATTCGTATTTTAAATATTTTGTAAAACTTACAATGGGACGGTCAGAAAAAGTAATATTTCTGGTTATAATTTGACAAATGCTAAGCCTACGTAAATTTATAAAATATTTAATAAATATTTTTCTATTTAAAAACATTATCGTATTGCGTAATAATATTACCATTATTTTGAATTAATAAATAATAACTCTCCGACGTCCCTCTCGCTCTTAAGAGGAACGGCTGCGCGGCCTATTTAATACAAAACATAATTTTGGGTTTGAGGCCAAAATACTCACCTAAACCTAATGATCTTTTTTTTTCATCAAATAGTATAGTAAATATCTAGTACAGATTAGAAATAAATTATGAATTTTTATTTCACATTACGAAAAGAAGGCCATTAAAGGAAATAATTTATCGCAATTTTATAGGTGCCGTTAACAATTATTTGGGGGCTAACGGCGATTAAAAATATTTTTTTTACCCCCTCAGCTTTGAAAAATATTAAAATAAGCATTATGGTGGACTTTAAGTTAAATTGAAAACGACCAATTTATGTTGGAAAACAAATTTTCCGTACATAATTTAATATATCCACCTGAAAAAATGTTTTTTTTTTTAATATTTTGTTTTTGTATTTTTATTTACGTAATCATATTTATATAGCAAATATGATATATATCTTTTAAATTACTGTAAACCCGCAAACAATTTTCTAAATTGCCTCTAAAATTATGAAAAATGTTTTTTTTCATGTCATGTACTTCATAATTTAGAACAAAATTAAATAAAATACTTCTCATCCGTACTTGATATTTACTAAACTTTTAATTAAAAATAAGTATGTCATTCATTTTGGATGGGTATTTTGGCCTCAAATCCAAAATTAAGTTATGTATGAAACAGGCCGCGCAGCCGTTCCTCTTACGATATTAACTCATCTTAAAATTAGCACAAGTCAAATAGTATTGCCGTGAAATGATTAGATTTTCAGGAGTTTATTGTATTTTATCGAAATATATATAATCTTTAAGTAAATATTGGTTAATACGTATTTTATATCATTGCTTCAGAAGATTGGTATTCACTTTGTGACGTCATTATGAATAAATTAATTAAAAATTACTTTGTAATCATCACGTTATTAATATATACATATCAACGTGTTTCCAAATCGAAGCGTTCATCATCAGGAGATACAGAATACCAAAAAATAGTAATGTCAAGTATAGAAAATGATAAACATAGAACACAATAATGTTACAATGGACAAATTACAAACATAAACATAAATTGATTAAAGTAGGTAAATAATTCATCAAAAATGTTAATAAAAAAATTGTTTATATAATTAAAAATACACTTTGTATACACCACTTTAATTAAAATATATAAATATTTCTACATGTTTCGATAGCAATGCTATCATCTTCAGGAATAAATGAATACTAAAAAATAATTTCTAGTATAGAAAAATGATAAAAAATTTAAAACAATAATTTAAGAATATACAAAATATGAGTATAAACAAAAATGAATTAAAGTAGGTAAGTAACAGATCAAAAATGTTAATGACAAAATAATTATAAAACATTGAATAATACATTTAAATTAGAAATATAAATAAAGATTATTATTATTAATATTGATATGAAAATAAATTTAAGAGACAGCTATTTTTAAAAAAATATTTGATTATTTATTAAGTAATTATAAAAAAAATTGTTATAAAACGTTGAATAACAAATTTATATTATATTTTAAAATAGATGTTTAATTGACTATAAACACTTTTTATAATTTCTTAAGTTTCAAATTTGTCTAATTGTATACCGGTTGTATTTGTATGTAAACATTTTAGACCTTTATATCCCTTTATATCGAAAGAATAATTTGTTTCCAAAACATGGTTGGCAAATTCAGAATAATAATTATTATTTAAACACCTCAGGTGTTCCTTAACTCAAATATTAAAATTTCATAAAGTCTTTCCTACATATAAAAAAAAATTGCAATCGTTGCAGATTAATTTATATACCCCCGATTTATTTAAAATATCATCTTTATCCTTGCTATTTAAAATATAATTTTTTAAATACATATTTTATATGTTGAGTTATGGCAGAATTGTTTTAAGTTTCATCCCATTTGCTTACCCTTCCTATCTAGGAACTAGCGCATGGTTAGAAAGTTGTGTTTACCACAAACAACATAACACGTGCGTCTGGGTTACAGAAGTTCAAATGGGTTCAAACGGTAGAAAACAAACAGAATTGTACTTATAAACATAATATGGAACTTCAAGTAATTCCCTGATCACGTCCGTGTTAATCCCACGTTAGAGCTTATTGGTTGAAAGGTACAGTGTTACGTGAAACGCCTTTCAAATTATTTAACCTTATCTCTTTCGAATACGTACGCAAATATGCCTGGACGGACAAAGTCCCATACAAAGCTCTGTGCTCCTGGTTGCATAACACTAATTAGATTCTATTTGTTGTTATTAAACTTTGTTCTTATCCCAATAAAGATATAACTTTTCATGGTGGGTAAGTACCGCGTTCTTGAAAATTAATTAAAACTAAATTAAATTGTTACGAGAGTACTTTGATGAGATTTTTAGGTTGAAGGAAGCACGAAATACCTAAACTCAATAAAAAAGTTTCCGAGGCTTCAGATCTTTGCGATTTAAAAACTACGATTTTCTCACAGAACTTCGCGAGGTTTGCGTGGAAGCGGTACATTTAAGAAAAGTTTTGTTATTCATTCATGAAAGTACCAAGTTGAATGGAGAGAATAATTTAGAAGTAGCAGAGCTTTGCAGACGAATAAGTACGTTATTCCGTTACTAACCGTGTAATTATAATATAATTAAATTCCTTGTTACAATGTAACCACAGTAGGTGCATTATATAATATATTTAGGACACTGCTACATACTCGTATAGTAAATTAATATTCAATATCAAAATCCATTTTAAATTAACTTTTTTTTTTTTAATAATAAACATTCTTCTATAAATTTATGAACAAATAGACGACTGAATGTGTAGTAGTGTATCTCAAAGAATCATTGTCATAAGGAAATACTCTTTCAATAATTTGAATGATTTTAAACATTTGTGTAAAACCTTTCTTTAGCAAGCAATACACAATTGAACTAATAAATGTGATAAATCTATTCATAAAAACAAACTGTTCTAACTCAAAAAATATCTCTTCAGACGTCAATTGAAATTTTTTTTGATAATTTTATTTATTTATTATTTATTAATTGATAAACTAAAGTTCTTAAAAACTTAAGACAAGATTTTTGTGCATAGCGCAAAGGGTAACAATTATTATTTTTATAAACAATAATTATTAATCTAAAACACTCATCCAAATTTATTAATTTATTTAGCCCCGATGGGCTTTTACATATTTTAACTTTTAAATGATTTTGTGTACAGAAAAAAAGGCTTTAAGTTAACAGAAAAGTGATATGATACATAAGTGTAATATATTTATGATATGTACGTATGTATAATAATCCATAATAATGTACAAGTGCATGATACAGAGAAGTTATAAAGCGGGTGGTTTTTAATTTATGGATAACACTTTGTTTTAAATGAAAATACTGCTAGCCCGATCTTCATAATATTTAAGTTCATAATATAAGACATTGTGAAAAAAAATAAATCAATGTGGTTTTATATTAAATTTCGGATGGCGTAAAAGTGTATGAAATTGCATGATACATAGTATAGTACATGATACATAAAAAGAAACAAAGAGGAACAAGTTTTTGAATTGTAGATATTCAAAAAGATAAAATAATTGAACAATGGCTCTTATGCGATATTGTTATAATCGTTGCAACAAACAAATATCAGTCAATATCTTTTAAACTAATAAATATATCTATATATATAATAATTTTTAATTCGTACTGCTTTCGTTCCCAGTTTCTTCTGCGTAAAATAACATTTATTTTAATTTAACTCAATGTTTGGAGATAAATTCCATTAAAAAAATATATCCTCTGGGACCATCGTCAGATCTCTCAGCGAGGCTCTTCAACTCTCAAAGAGTGATTCTGAAAATGTTATCTCCGTTGAGGGTGTGATTTGAATACGACGTGGCTCAGAAACTTGAGAAAATGACAACTTGACGCATAACGCAGAATACGCGAGCAATCTTTTTTATCTTTGTGCCCCAATTTCCGAAGTTTTGGCGCTTGTACTGTCGAAAAAAGGCATATTATCGTGTTAAAAAAACGGAAAAAAATGGTTTCACCTATAATAGAGACATCATTAGGTATACATTATAATAAGTGAAATGTTATACAATGGGAGTGAGGTATTCCAAATCGGTTTTTTGTTGTGGAAACACTTGGGTTTTTTGTAGCTGTGTTTTACATAACATGATTGATGACTTACCGCTATTAAAGTTTCCATACCTTTTCCACAATATTGGAAGGTTTTTTGCCAGGTATTTTTATTTAATGTTTCCTATCGTGCTTTTAAAAGAGCACCTGCTTTCTTTAGGCGACAACTTGTTTATTTATGTACTGCCTTAAGATTATTTTGAACGCGGAAATGACCACAAAGTGACCAAATAGTATTATTACCATAACAGATTATACGTAATTTACCACGCGTTAAAGGTATTTAAAAATAAAGTGTATTTTATTACGTATTTATTGACCGTTAATTAAAAGTGCTATTACTGAAACCGTCGTTTCCTTCTTTCTACACCCGTTTCGCAATCAAGTTATACCAGTTCTGATATTGCACGTATGGTAATACACCTACATCTAATATATACATTTTGAGTAAATACGTATGTTTGTTTCATTATTACGCATTATCTCAGCGCTGGAATGGATTACGGGGTCGAATTAAAGACAGTAAAATTTAGTATCAGTGAGGTATATTTTAACTTCACCTACGGGGTCTCCGGAGTTAGCAAAATTTTAAAAAATGAAGCGTGCTGGGAACAAAAGTGGAACATACGACTTCAGTCGCAAATCGTTAAAATTTCGAGCTCACTACTACGAGTTCGAACACCCCTATGCTTTTTTGGTTTGTTCCATGATCCAAGTTCCAAAAAACATGTTCATAGTTTAATATTATTAAAAAAAAAAACATTTCTTGATAACTTATTAATACTTGGAGTAAGTGAATGTATTTGGGACATGTTTTCGATAGATGTTAAGATTTATAAGAATATTGAATGAATTATGTGGGGAGAGGTGTAGGGTAGGGGTAAGGGCGGCTATAAGGGTAGGGTGACGGCAGGGGTAGGGGTAGTTATAGCGATATTAATTATTAACCTTTTATTATTTTCACATCAAAATTACATCCAGTTTAATAGAATTCACAACCTCAAAACACCGAGCAAGGCCGGGTACACCTCTGCTAGTATAATATATGTAGTGTACTTTCTGTTACCTATATAGGGTTAACGGTACTCGGTTGTAAGATCTACACTGATCGATCAGTATTAAACTCAATGGAAAAAAGAAATTATATTATTATTGACCGATATCTTAAAATCAGGTGCAAATGTAGAGAGCAAAGGTGATGAAAATCTTACACAAATCTGTTTGATCTCTCTAATTGAGGAGTTTGAACACTTTATTTGCGCACACCAACTGTTTTTTTTTTATGATCTCCCTATTGTGTTTAGATTTGTGAACATAGAGTATTTTGAATCCAGTTTCCTGCCAATCTTACAACCATAATAAGTAAGTAATGGTAATGTAGGATGGCAGTCTATCACCCGGATGATACTGACAGTACCTTCCACTTTGAAACGAGGTGCAAATAAACTTTGTTCAATTTAAAAAAAAAGTATTTTTGATATTCACATACAGGAAGTTTACTGCTTACCTCTGCCGAAATTCTCTTCACCTGTTACCACTGGACTACCTAAAAAGTTATAATCGTTGTTTTCTCTCTGAATCTCCTATTGAGACACGGAAATGAATTCAGCGAGGTCTGCACCGAGCAGATACCTTTGTCACCTTTGGTAAGACAAAAGCTCGCCGACGCATTTTCTTCTATTTTCATGTGAGACAAATTTGTGAGATTCGCCCGGTGTTTAGGGAGTTGTTTCCTAGGAGCTTTCGTTTGTATTATTTTAATCATTGAAGAAGATAATATTAACAAATCCTAAAAGAAACACGAAACCGAAGAAAACCACAGGAAATAAAAGGTCGCATCTGTGAATCGAACCCAAGATCTCTGTCTTACCGGAACAACCGCTCTACCAACTGAGCTAATGAGGCCAGTTCACTTTACGTCACCTTCACCGATATCATACCTCAACTTCAAGACTTGTGAATCCTCCATTAAATCCAATATTATTGGCTACTATCTTTATGATCATTGCAAAGTTCTACCCGAATATAATTGCAATAATGATTAGTGTCTCGGATACACAAATATGATTTTTATTTATATGGGACATCTATTGACTTTTCTACAAATCTATGAATAATATTCAATTTATTTTAATAACTTATTGAAGCTTATATACCTCATTGTAATATTTTATAATTAAATTTTATATTATAATTAATAATTAAATATTACAATGAGGTTTACAAGCTTCAATAAATTATTAAAATTAATTGAATTATTTTTATTTACTTCACGGAATACTGGAATAAATAATAACGATTTTTTTAAGTCTGATAATCCGACCATTCTTTTAATGGCTTTTTTCTGCACGTTTTTACAACCAATATAAATTACTATTTTTATGCGAATGGGAAGCAACCTATAAAGTATAGGTTACGTGTTTTTATTTCCCGACGAAGCGCAAAAAACGCATTTTAGCCTTTCAAAATGTGTCATAAATACTGTACTGTGTCATAATGGGTACTTACCTATAAAAAGAACGAGACAAACCAACAAATTCTTTTCTGTTTTTAAATTACATATTATAAACAACTAATGCTAATTATGAAATAATTTAACTTTTTTTTTAATAACATATATTCATATTGTTACCTGAAAAGTTTTGTCAACTTGACAATAGAATAATAGCAACTTAAAAAGTATTTTTTTGTTACTTATTTAATCACTGAAGATCTCAAATTAACAAATCTCAATGAAATACGAAGTAGAAAAAGGCAGAGAAAATAAAAAAAAGTAATGATCGCATCTGGGAATCGAACTTAGGACTTCTGTCTTACCGGGACTACCACTCTAATAACTGACCTACTGAGACCTTATTACTTTCAGTAATTTTTATGGATATCTTAGCTGAATTTAAGAATGACTTTATCTTCAGATAATTACCATATTTTTGCTGCTATTTTTTGTATGATTGCAAGATTCTACCCGAATTTATTTGCAATCTAGATAGTGTCTCGGATATACCTATCTAGATTATATAGATTTGTTTTTAATTATTCTCTTTATACTTTGATTATCTCCACCTTGTCCTTGACTTTTAACAAACTGACTGCAATCTTAGGAGCACAGACGTCAGGTGGGAATGCTGTCCTTGTTCTACCGGTATTTTAATGTAAGATGCTCTGAGAAATAGCGTCATTGATCCCTTCGGCACTGGTGCATAGTCAGGAAACACGCCAAACGCGCGCCCAACATTTGCACACGGTTGACATTTGTCACATGAGAACGGGTCGCTTCTACTACTCGTTCTTGTGTTCAACAGCTCGGCTGTGGAATGATCTGCCGGCCTCTGTTTTTCCTTCTTCCCATAACATGGGTCTCTTCAAGACCCAAGTTCACTCCTTCCTATTCTCTAAAAGACCCTCCACACAGCATCCCAAAGATATAGGAATTGAGGTTAATTCATGGTGGAATTCCATTATAATGATTAAATAAAAGACACATTTTTAAACACCATACCACTTTTTATTTATGACCGTGACCGGTTTCAGCATGTGACGGCTATCTTCAGACTGGTCTCTTGTCTGAGCTGGAGTAGTGTTTAAAGAAGTATTTTTTATCCAAAAAAATATACCTATATAAAAAATTCATTATTCTTAAATTAATAATTTTTTAATTATAAAACAAATTTATTTCTAGGTGCTGAGAATATCTTCTATTTTAACTGCCAATATATCATTTAAAATACTTTTCTTACGTAACAAAAAAAAGTTTAAGCTTTCACGGATTGAGTTAATGACATTTACGCTCTACGGCGGAGTCCGCCACGTAACTTTGAGCACAGCCGTTAAACTACGCATGTAATTAAATTATTACACTCAAGAACCCCATTTGCAGTTTATCCTCTGCAAAATAAATTGAACGTCATTAAAATTCCGTTGCCAAATTAAAATTTCGTCAAGAATTTCCAACCCAGCGGTCGCGTGCAAAAAGATTCGTATAATTATTTGAAGAATTGTGTACTCTTCGAAGATAAGATCTCATGCTTCATGATATCCGTAGCCGATGATGGGATTGTGGCGACTAGCGAAGCAAAACAAGAAAAAAACAAGTTCCTACCTATTCGGCTGCCACGATCCATCACTCCGTAGCACCTGGCGTCTGATTTGCGTTTGACCATTAGAATTGTTTTCAGGCTAATGAAAGATTTTTTTCTTCTCGATTACGTGGTGATACAAGGTCATTAAAATTGTTTATTCTTAATGAACGGAATAATTAATGAACATCTTACGATAAATATATGTGTGCATGTAGTGTCTTTACAGCTGTCACTTTAAATGAAATGCTATGAAAAACACGTTCATAAATATTTATAAAACTAACGTTGATATTTTGTATCAGTGGCGTGCACTGCTCTATGACCAAAGGTAGGCTGTGATTTAAATAGGTACGTATTTGAAAATGGACATTTTAATGGGAGGCCAACTGAATAAATGAGTACTAGTTTATATTGATGTTTTTATTTATTATTTTATGTCTTGCTACACAGCAATCCCTAGAGTTATAAAACTAATTTTGGAGAGAAAATTTAACATTACACAAGTAACACAAAAAAGATACGAAACTGATGTTTTTGATTAATTATTACTTACTTTAATCAATATTTGTTTATGTTTATCATTTGTCTATACTTGACATTATTTTTTTTGAGTATTCTGTATTTTCTTGATGAAGAAAGCATCGCTTTATAAACATGTTGCTATGTATATATTAATAAAGTGGTGATTACATAGTAATTTATTAATAATGACGCCACAAGTGAATACCAATCTTTTGAAGAAATTATGAATCAGAATCAGTTCAACAAGGTGTTTTTTGAAACTATATATAAATCTGAATGAAGCAAGGAATGTGTGTTCCATTCTCTCTGCCTACCTTGTACGGGGATATGGCGTGACGGTTGGATGATTATCCTCGTAATTATTTTGAAATACGAATTAAACAAATTTATTTTTCATAATTGCGGTCACTTTATTTGTGTGAAATGCCATGGAAGGGTAGGCTGTTGGGAATAAGTTATTTTAATTAGAGATAAAATTTATGAGGTACTTTCATTATAAATGGTTTATATAAATAAAACCAACAGAAAAGGAAGAATTCTTAGGGAAAGTTGAAAGAGAACTTTTTTTCAATCAAATTATTTTCCCTTAAATATCCATTATACCATGAACGTTCCCAAGCGATTATTTTTATATTTATTGTACTTAAACCTTATCTTAACGATATTCTGGTTCTTATAATGGGTAAGCACGTAAAACAGAGCATTGAAAAAAATAATATTAAAAAAAAATTACTTACTTCTTCAGTCCTTTGTTGTCACTATTCTGTTTTGTCATAGCACTCTTATAATGTAAAGGCGTTCACATACAAAGTCAAAACTTCGAAGCCTTGTAGATTGAAATACTTCTTATTCACACCACGGTAGTCAAATAATATGATCTATAATCAGCCAAAACTTTCGGATGGTGAGCTCCGGTCTCAAGAAATAAAAAGCACAGTTTTTCTGACTAGAATTTAGAATCACCTATCAAGATAACCCGTGAAAAAATATTATGACGATTGGATGACTGACATTTTGTTGATTGATCTTTTCAGAAAATTATTGCAGAAGATAGAAATAGAAAAAGACAAAAAATATAGAGGAAACGGTCGTAACTGAGACTCGAACCCAGATCCCCTAGTTTTAGCCGGGACTGATGTCTCTACAAATTGAGCTATTGAGACCTAATTATTTTCCGTCATTTTTATCGATTTCATAGTGCGATTGAAGAATTATTGATATTATCCTCATATAATTCTAGACCATTTCGAGTCACAGATGCGACCGTTTCTTTTTTATTTTGTGTATTTCTTTTTCATGTTTTATTAATATTTGTTAATATGATATTTTAAAATTATTAAGTATTATAATGAGGTTTATATGCTCCAATAATCTATTCCAATAAATTGAAAGAAAATATTGTTTTGAAAATCGGGCGACAAAGGTTAGATAAACTGGTGAAACATTATTTTTAAATTTTATTTTATTAAACGACATTTATATCAGTAATAATAGTTACTTAAATCGGCTTACTTGTTTTGACCAGACCGCATTTAACTTGCAACAGGCGTCTTCAGACTTATGAATAGACTGGTTTTAAGTAATTGATTAAATACATCTTTTAAGAATTCGCAATTTCGGAGGAAAATTAAGATTTTTTTCTTCTTTGAAAATCGTTAAAATTTCTCTACGGAGTGAAAATTCCGAACATTATCCACCGAAGCTGTCGTTTTAACATTACATTGTGAACGTGCCGGAATTTCACTACATAAAGAATATCGTGTTACAAAATTGACCCCTTTCCCGCAGGGTATAAAGTTTTAAAGGGTCAGCCCGTAATCCCAGGAATCCAGAAAGTGACACGGCAAGTTCTTCTGAAAGGTTTTACACGTCACGAAGTATCCCGTATCGGGTCGAACATCCCCTATGACGAGGGGTAGGAGATGACCATTCAGAGCCTTAATGATCGTCGCCCTGAGCTGTTTTAAAATGTAATGGCTGCCATCAACGCTGGCGTGTTGAGTGATAAAGTTTGATCCAATGTTCATTCGTATCGATTTAAAAATGTTAATGGGAATATCCGGCGAATTGACGAAATTTAATAAGAGTTTACGAAAGCATTCTAAAATACGTAGATGTTCCTCTAAAAAAAATGGTGAATATTGCCTGTTTACTAATTGTGGCAATTTCTTTCGATTTGTAAAAAATAAAAATAGCGTAAATATGTATAAAATATAAACATGGTAGATAATTTTTATTAAAAACAAACTGATAAAAAAAACATTAGGTACATACTTCATAATTTTGAGGTAGCGGGAGGTACCTAAGTTGCATAATATCGTATTTTTTTCTAGCACTGTTTTTTTTGGGTATTTATTTTTTCTTTGTTGTTCTCAATATCTTAATCCCACAAAACTCAACCTTTTCTCAGCATGCGATATTTAATCATTTAAAAATGTCGTATATATCATAAAATTTCGTTTAAGGTAAATAAAATAGAATGATTTTAAATTGTATTTTTTAATTTATTTTCTGTGCCCAACGGCCGTGTGGTGGTTTGGTGAAAAGCTTTTTTATTTACTTTAATTAAAATAAGTCGATTTTCAAAATCAATATTTAATCTTGTCTTAAAATTAACCCTTAGTTGTGGTTCCATTAATCACTGAATGTGCTTTGGCTATAAGGGTAGTCGCGGTTGGGGTATTTTCTACACTTTTCCTAGAGGGGTAGTCGACAGGCTCTCAAGCCGCAGGAATTGGGTAGGAATGGGGCGACGTGGGATCTGATTGAATTTACTTATTTAATAATCCATCCCCGGCCATTGATTCTACTTACAGTGGAAATGTGTAATTAATCTTTGTTTGTGCAGCGGCAAAGAGATTAGAGGCAGAAGGAAATGCTGGTAATATCTGTAATCTATGTATATACTTGCTTTTAATTGGATATATTGCCCTTCGTATTATCCCCATGGTACAAAAACCTGATATTGTTTTGGTAATTACGATTATACTAATGCATTATTTTTTGAACTATTGAATAATTTCTCCCTTGCTTCACACTTTCAATTTCCACCAGCTTGACTAGAGATTCCCAACCTGGGAATGCCATTTTCCACTGATTGTGAGTTTTTTTTTTATTATTATTTTTTTATGCTGATGAATAGATTTTCTTTAACGATTTAAAATGTGGTATCACTGATTTGCCGTAAAAACGACATGTTTGTTTTTGTTCGTGAATGGCGTTGTTGACATCACGTCGGCCAACGTCGGTGATAGTCGTGTTACCAGTCAGTAGCATTTTCTAGGACGTTGTAGCCAGTTCGAACCGTTTCGGAATGTGTGGTTTTAGATCTTTTTAAAATCAATAATTATGAATAAAAATATTTAAATTACACATTTTATGTGCGGTGATCAGAATCGGGAAAATTGACTTAAAATTTTTCGCACATTTTTAAAAGTATCCATAGTTTTAAAAAAAATACCGCTTTACCTACAGTCTACAGCCAGTGATGTGTGAATTTGGCACCCTTAATAATGTAGATTTTTGTTAGGTGATGGGAATTGGGTAAAGACTGATTATTTAGGCCTAGTCACCGAGTTTTAAAACGTCTCCATTTAATTATTCATCTCTACCTATTTTTTTTTTGTAATATCAGAATAAACGTTGTTTTAATAAAAATATTACGTTAAAAGTTTATCCTCGTTTCCAGCAACACCAATTACCTATATATCTACGTTAGATTAAATTTAAGTTAGCAAATAAATTACGCATTTAAATGCCCACAAATTGCGAAGTATTTCCACTTGATAGATGTAAAGTATGTTATTAAAAGACGGAGATTATCTCCTCGTTTCCAGTGGGTACAAAGATTATCTGGAAGACATTTTCATTCGGCGAAATCACGCACTTAGATCCTGCCAATTTCCAGCAATTATTCCCACTTTAAATAGCAGGTGTCTTGTCTCTCTTAAGCCGACATTATTTGAAAAAGCCCACCCTAATGCTTAACAATATGAAATCATTCCGCATGATAGCACAGGAGCCATTCACCATTCTCCGTCCTCTCCCACCCACCCTGAGAGACAGAGGTCGTCAATTGTTTGCAAGCGGGCATTTAATTTTATTAGTAATCCCTCAGTAAAAATTATGGGGCTATTATCACATACATGATACAACTAATTTAATAACGCCGTCTTGAAGGAATACTTACATTTTTACATAAATTATACAAAAGAAAACTTCTTTAGGATTCTCAGGCTTAGACAAACTCCAGTGTGAACTATGAGAAAAAAAAAACAACCGAATTCAGAGCAAAATTTATATCTCTTGTTTTCAGCGAATTAGTCATCAAAGTTAGCGCGTAGTCCCTAAATTTCATATTTCGAAATTTTGCATTATTGTACAAATTACATATTCTCTGCACTTGTAACCTCTTATCTCAATTAAGGCAATACTGACAGTTTATTCCACAAATTATCCCATTTACATTAAACGCCATATTCTGAAAAAAATTCTGTTTATCGGATATATTCCTAAAAATGGCGTTATCGTAAAAATAGCATGATGTAATGTAACGATCGTGCGACGGATGTCTAGTGTGAAAGAGAAGGCATTAGAAGATGATATAGATAGAACCATAGAACTATAGAATAGTGTGATTTATTGCCCAATGTCTCTTTTACATTACCTGTTACTTGAGAAAATTTATTGTTTGAATTGCAATCTACCAACATAATATAAAATGAAATAATCATTTTAAATTTTTTTTTTAAATTTTTATATATCTTTATAAAACATAACACATAAGTTATTGATCGATGCCTCTCTTACTGGGAAATTCCTGTGTCGAGACAAACGTAGGTACATAAATTATATAGTATGGTTAAATATAGTAATGTTTTTTTTTTTTTATAATTTTTTTTTTGTTTTTTTTTTCGTATTAATGTCGATTACACAAAATACGTAACAAGAAATGAAACAAACAAGAGTTTCAGAAAAAGAACACCATATACATAAAACAAGGATGAAGCAATGACAAAAAGAGGAAAAAAATATACATTTGAGAGAACATTCAAGTCAATGCCTGACCATAGTTTTAGTCCGTGATTTTGAACATTCAAATGATAATCTTCGAGTTCTAATTTCGTAAAGGTCTACAATTATTGAGACTGGTACCAAAAGTTCGAAGGCCCTGGCTTGAGTTAACAAATCTCGACATTCTGGACAGTGGGTACCCATAATTAGTAGTATATATTGCGGAAAAATAATTCATTGTTTCTGAGTCTACGGCAAGGAATGTTGAACTGAATGAGTTGCAACAAAGAAGGTGGAAGTTAACAGAAAATTTTAAAAATAATAAGTAAGTTTAATCCTAATATGTAAACAATAATAAAAATGGAGAAAGAAAAGAACAGTTGAAGAAAAAATTATGTGAGAACATGGATGTTATTTGGATGTTAGATTTTAGTATATAGTTTAGGTGTATAAATAGATGGTAGGTTGTAAATGTTTTTTTTTTGTTATATTATATAATTCAGGTAAGATAATTTTTTATATATCATATATACACGGGATTGCTTTGTTATGCAAATTTAAGTAGTTTCTTGTAGTTCTAGTTCTAGACTAGCAGTTTTTTTCCTTTCAAAATAATTTCGAAATCTACGATCGTTTGCAACTCCTAACGACTCGGAGTAGGGGGTTGTAGCTACTCCCAGAACTTCCATTATTTTGCTTATTACGTCTTTGGTAGGTGCCGCTTCTTGCGGCTTGAGGCGGTAGTACCTTCCTTGTACTCGCCGACACTTCAAACTCTTCAGAGAAACGGGAGACTGCGAAGTTTTGTAACACGGCACATAGATGAATTCTTTAAACCTTGCCATCCTTAGAGTTCGAAGACCTAACAAGTGGTTTGAATTTTTTAAAGGGAAATTGTTTTAATAGTAGAGCATTAAATAAATAAATAAAATGTTTGAACGAAAACACACATTTTATTTGGATTTTTAATTGTTTGACTATCTTTATTGTAATGTCGATGGCCTTTAAAATTTAATATTTTAAGATTTAGCATGTCGGATTATTAGTCAAAATACTGTAATGAACTCAATGCGTTATCTCGGATGACAGGCGATTACGAAGAGATACAGGACAACCTTGCGGGCTCTATTCTTAAAGACATATGGTTGTCGCTCTCTTATGCTGTCTCTTTTATACAAGACGTTAGGGGCACATTTGTTACATCTTTCTAAGAGATTATTTTATCACGAATAGAAAGAGAGGATAATAGTCTAGATTTGCTCCTGCCAAATAGGTATCACACATATATATATATACATACGAGGTGTGTTCAAAAGAAAAGGTGAATTTTGAATTACATTCGAATATCGTTTTTTTTGTTATGTTGGTACACATATGTTTATCATATGTTAGCATTATCAGCCAGTTTGGATCAGTGGTTTGTCAAAAACAAATTTCAAAATTCACATTTTCTTTTGAACACACTTCGTATATGTTTCTCATACATTTTATCACGTTTCACTAACGTGGTTTGTGGTTTTAAATACCCATTTTGTTTATCCCAATAACGAAATATATAACAAAAAGAATGTTTAAGAATCTGGCCCAAAACAGTTTTTTTGGCTCTCTTGAAAGGCTGCTAAATATGAGATACCCCTGTTTGTGTTGCGAGCTACGATCTGATATCATTGTATATCTAACAGTCACCCATTTGTTAAACAACGTGCCTAGCTAGGGCTCAATTTAATACAACCTCTACAGCGAGTGTTTTAAAATTACTTATTTATTTGTTCCTGATCACACCGTACTGAAAAACATGGTGTCCCATAACCGCGGTTCAAAGATGCGGTATATATTCGGAAAATGCCTCCCCATGCGGCACGAAAAAACTACTCATGTCGTAAATTCAAGTGCTCTGAGATAGTTTTCCGTTATTTTCCTTATTCTCCGTTCTACTTCTTCGCCACTTTGGATTGAATTGGCAGATGTCCCTTTGATTGATATTGTATTACATTTATTATTGACTAATTTTCCATAGATTCAGTAATATGTTTTTATTTTTTTATTATTAATAGACAAGTGATTTATGTTAAAGTTACTTGATAAAAGTATATATTTGAAAGCGTTTAACTTCTTCATCCTTCTACCATGGTGCCGTACTAAATCTCTATATATGAAAATGAATGTTTGTCTGTCCGTCTTCGAAAATTAGTTGACTGGTTTCACTGATAATAGTACTGTTTGTTCTTATTAGTACCGGGAAGGTTTATATAGAGTTTGAATGAAATCCAATATGGAAGCTATAACGTTTTAAAATTAGTATGACAAACATAGACCACGCCATGTTGTATTGGTGTTAGCCTATAGATATACCACTCTGGTTAGCCAGAGATTACATATTCAAAAGAAGAAAGTTTGTTTGGGTAGAATATTTTCAAAATGGAAAACACAAGTAGGTTAAGATCTTTATTACTTAAGATCTTTATTACTTAGATATATTTAAAAAAAAATGTTTGGAAGGAAATAAATGTTTATTTGTTTAGAGATAGTAATAGTCGTAACAATACATTGCTTTCGCCGTCAAACCAATTTTGGCACCCAAACGACAATTAAGAATTTACAACATTATAAATTTATTAAACAAAAAAAAACCCTAGCAAGGCCGGGTACACATCAGCTAGTATGATATATATATTTAAGATTTTCTCTGATGTGCAGTTATTTTTGAGGTGTTGAGCTACGTTGCGTTTCTTCTTACATCTGCACTGATGATGTACACTACGAGAATGTTAAACATGGGACCTAAAAAACATCCAACACCATTCTAAATATATCTGCATTCTTTGGTTAAAGTAACATGGCTGGAAAACTGAAAATTTTGCGGTAAGTAGGTATATAAGTTTATCAGGTTTTGTGTTCTTTTTATTTCATATTAACTTTGATAATTCTATTTTATATTCAAATGGTCAACTAAACCAAACAAACAAGTCAAACTATTTGATTTTTAATTAACATGCAAAATTAAAGTGTTCTGAAATCTCCCGACAAAACACTTATTTGCAATAATCATATCTATATATCAGTGGCGTGCATTGCTCTATGAAAAAAGGTAGGCTGTGTTTTATTTTTGAAGTTCGTTTACGAGTGCGCATTAATTATTTGATTATTGTAGCCATTTGAATCAATGAACGTACAAGCTCCTTACAAAATTCATCAAAAAAACAGTTTGATTTTTTAAATTTATTTATTGATTTAGTTTTTTTTAGGGTTAGCACAGCTTTTCAGCTTTTATGGACTGTACGTTACTGCTATATATTGATTAAAAACTGGAGATACATGGTTTTTAATTTCGTTTCAATATGTAACGCACATTTTTGGAATTTCTACTTTTCCAACCATTTGTGTGACCATACTAGTGTGAAGTAGGAAACCGTATCGCCGTAGACCCATTATGTAAATTTGAAAGAGCTTTTTAACAATTCAGCTGAACAGAACAGAATGGGCCAGCGACGATAACGATTAGCTAATGCAATTGCAGTTTACCGGAATGGTCTGATGGCTTTTTTGGCTTAATCGGCTACGGATTAAAGCACGTGCATATCCAGACACGAATATAATTCCTTTGTATTAGTGACGGCGATATTTTAATCTATTTAAGCTCTTGAATAGAGCAGGTTCACAACGATCGGGCTTTTAGTATGGCTGATTCGATTGTGCATTGAATTTAAAAATATTTTTCTTTTTGGTA
This sequence comes from Halesus radiatus, assembly GCA_022606495.2. Lineage (NCBI taxonomy): Eukaryota > Metazoa > Arthropoda > Insecta > Trichoptera > Limnephilidae > Halesus > Halesus radiatus. Next base: position 23,868 of record JAHDVE020001106.1, on the reverse strand, counting down.
TTCAACACAAAACAAAATTATTGATGACTCTGTATAACTAATGAAACGTAACTTTGTGAACTGTGGGGTGGTAGATTCTCCATCCATGAAGAAAGTCCGCCAAACAACTTGATCTTGGTATACACTTCTTGCTTCACTTACATTCATACATTATTTTCTGTTATTCCGACTTTTGACATGGCCCGACTCAAGTGTTTGATTCACTTGATCGTGAAGTGTCTTCCTCGGGCGTCCCGGGCTTCTTCTTCCATTCACATTAGCGTCACATATTCTCCTTACTGTCCATTCTTTGTTCATTCGCTCTACATGCCCAAACCGTCAAAGCTTCCCTTTCTTAATCTTGCTCATTACGCATACACCAGCCTTGCATTCTTCATGAATCTCAACATTTTTCACAAGATTATACATAGTTTTTCAACACATTCGCTTCAGAGATCTCATATTTACAGCATTCAGTCTACTTTCATCCTTCCTCTGGCAGTTCCATGCCTCACTGCCATACATAAGGGTTGGTATCAGCACTCCAATCTAAAATCTATCGTATATTATAATAATAATAATAATAATACTGGGACGATTTATATAGCGCTGTTTTTGTGAAAAATCACCTCAAGGGCGTTATTATCTACTTATAAATTATCAACATCCATTCTGATGACTTTTCTCTGCCTGTTAGTCTGCTTAAATTATGCAAATATCATTTTAGGAGTAATTTCATGTACAGATAGGATCCCTCAACAGAATATTACATTATTATCCGAGTTAGTTGGAGTATGTACGGTATTGATTAACTAAGCTTTTAGACTAATTTAGAGTTAAGGGCAAATTTGGCGTACCTAATATCACAAAGATTTGCTGAATAATAAACTAATGTATTACAACTAGACTAAATTTAATAATTTCTTAATTTTATTATAAAACATTAATATTACAATTATTTTTAGAATATTAAAAAAAAATGATCGTGCAAAGCTGCCATATGGCAGCTTGTCTGCAGGTTATAATATTTTATGGTTATATTTCTGTTTTTATTCATTTATTGAACTCTACAAGTTTCGATGCCATTGAGTTGTAGCTACGTCCTTTACAACAGTTTCCACTGTTCCTTCCGAGGATTATCAGTTGATTATAATAAAAATAATAACACAGGATTTATAAAGCGCAGTTTTGTGTTATTTCACTTCAAGTGCACTATATTAAACTTTAAAATAATGATTAACTAACTCCATTCAGTGGTATTCCTTCAGTGCTCCTTTCATGTTTTATTTATACATTCTTAACATATTACATATGTTCTTACTTATTCTTAATATTACTCCCACAGTACTCCTTAGGTATTTATTTAATAAAATTACAAAATACTCGTTTTATAAGTATATACACATTCACCATAATAGTGCAAAAATAACAACATTTTAAGACAGAGTCGGGTTATGTTCAACAATAACTGACTTAATGACTGCATAAAAAAATAAATTCAGAGGCTTGTATTTAATTATATTAATGAATGTTTTAAAGCTCCGAGGGATATCATTTTCATGTCAACGTACGCAGTATGTAAGAAAACACTTGTATCTATCATTCATATTTGGTTTCAATAGTAAGATCATTTTTGTTTACCCATTTGTAGTTTAATTCAGAGTGTGATCGCTCCTTTATATTAGAAATTACTCAGTGTGAGCAGAACCAGATAACAGATAATCACTTCTCAAATAATGCAATTCGTTGTACTCTTATATAATTTTCAAATGTCAAAGTTATAAATAATGATTACTGCCCAATTCGTTCTTCTTTTATCGCCAAATTATCAGTAAAAAACAGCCTTTTAATAACTTACCGTAAATAAATTAAAGCCTTTCTAGACCGTTGTATTATTCATCACAAATATAATATCAGTGTAAAATACTTGCGTTTTAAATCTACCAAGCAACAATAACCCATCCGCCTCAAGATATTCTCGACCCAACTCAATCCATCCATAAGTCCAAGCCTTACAAACTTGAGGTTGATTGAGAAGGCCCGGCGCAATCAAACCATATTACAATTCCATAATACAATAATTTCACAATAGTAATTTCGCAAACCAACATCCCTATTATTTCGCTTTCATCTCACAGCGGAGACGAGCAATTCAACGGTAGTTTCGAGCGCTGGTATAGGAAATATTATAAACACTTCAACTACCAGATTTAATGCAAGTCCCACCGGAGATAAATCAGCACAACAGAGATGCACCTGCCTCTGCTGTAAAGTACCTCCCCCTTAATCGGCGGTCCAGGCCTGGGGGACCATTAAATTTAAACATTTTCGGTTTTGCTTTAATGATTACACGCGCAAAATGCAAAACATAATTACTGCATTATTTTTGATTGTCAAGGAATTTCGATTTCGTCGTAATTTTTCTCGTCAAATGCATTTTAAATTGCAGTTAGTGATGTTGCGGATTGAGTAATATTGATTTGCATATCATAATTTTGCAATTGTTAAGTAATTATAAAATTATTCGACATTTCTTAAAAGTGGAATATAATGTTAGTCTTCTTCTTTATTTTATGCTTAAGTTCGTTTTGCCATTATATGTATATTATATAATCATTAAATGATATTAACACATATTTTTAACAACTAATTTATTTAAATTTATTCACCAACCGCTTTCGCTTGGCTCAAGCTTCATAAGGGTAAAATTTAAACTATACGTAAATTCATAGGGTGGGCGTAGAATATAGGCAAAGAGGGAGACATTGTATAAAATGGAAAAATCTAACAGTGAAACATAGATAATTTTTTTTGTATTTCTTGGGCATTAACTATGTAAAAAATTTTACACAATTTTAGATAAATTTAGTAAACAAAATAATAGCACCCTGTAAATTACCTCTGTTAACCATGTTTTCTTGTTAATTTAAATCCTCTCAACGCCACCCCACAAATCGCCACTCCCACTCCCACTACCCTCATCTAAGAATGTATAATTATTTCTGTACTTGTTTAATTTAAGTTAGTTTTAAGAACGCTAGTAAATGACATGGATGTGTCGAAACCGGTAGCAAATAAATAAAATTAAGTAACAAATGTACATAGTGGATAAAACTCTTCAAAACAAAAAGACAAAGATAAGTTTACATGTAAAAGAATGCGACAAAATATATAAAAGGAAAATACGGAACGACAAGGGAGGAAGCGAATAAGAGGTAGCGGGAATTTTAGAGGATTTAACGGGAAATATATATAATATAGGATGAATTGGGTCAATTATTATGAATGACTATTAATTTTAACTGCTTTCTTTTTTTCGAAATCTTCTAAATTATGTAACCAAAACAATTTTAGCGGAAAATTTTAACACCGATAATGTTTTTCTTGTTTAGTATTTTTTTTAAAGAAAGACAAATATTCCCTGGTTACCAATAACGTGTCAATATTTGAAAATCTCTCACTACCATCACAGTAAGCGGAAGATGTTTCTTGTGTCGTAATGGAGGACTTAGCCAGCCGAGGAATTGAACTCTCGACGCCTGGGTGAGACCCAAACGCGATACCAACTCAGCCACTGACCGGTCTGACTGTGATCAAAGATTTTGATTTTTTTAATTAGAATTTGGCGAATTCCAAAAAAACAATGGTTATTTAAACATCTAAGATATTCTTCGATTCTATTATTGACATAACGGGATTGTCTTTTGTCATATCGATGTAAAATGTCGAACGGTGATTACAGTTTTATTTATGGATATTAAATAGGTATTCGAGTGGCTTAGTTGGTTGTCCTTATCTTTTGAATAATCAAAAATATCCAAGGATGGGAAGATATCGCCCTGCTGATACACCACAGAAATAAAAAATAGCTTAAAATAGATTTCGCAATATTTATAGCTCACGTCTGAATATCCAAGTCCTTTCCAACGTTCCTTTTCTCATTCTTCTTTCCCTCCTCCGCTTCCTTCAGCCTCAAAGTAATATTTTCTGTAAATTGGAAAATTGACCAACTGGCTCCGGACAGCAGGAATACTTAATTTCTTCGAATAACCTTCCATTTGGTTTTAGGTCAGAGAGCAATTTCGATATATTTAAGAAAAAATCTAAAACATATCTTTCTAAAGGGGGCTACAAACTTTAACAAGATGTGAAGCGCCCTTAAGGAGATTTTAGTCACTAAACGACACTAACAAAAATAGTATTTTAATATTAATAACACTTGAATAATTTACACACCGTCATGTTAAGGATTATCAATATTATTCTCAACTTTTTCCCATATTTTTTGGTTGCTATCTTTTTGTATGATTGCACAGTTCTACCCAAATATATTTGTAACCTAGATGGTGTCTCGGATATATCGAGATCTTTAAAAATTACGGAAAATAATTAGGTCTCATAGCTCAATTGGTAGAGACGCCAGTCCCGGTAAGACTATAGGATATAGGTTCGATTACCAGTTTTTTTAATGTTAATATCGCATTAGAGTCCCAACTGCCCATAACCGTCGATCCAGTGATAATATGGTATCCCCAAATAAGGTATGATGTGAGGTTGAAGCTAATGGGCTTGAGAAGGAGATTGGAAAGAGGAAGGTGGGGAAGTACCTGTTTATTGAGATCTGGTGACCAAACACGGCTAAAGCCATTTCAAGCAACGTTTCGATTCTGAATGGTGGCCTTTCTCCAGGGCGATACTGAAAGTATCTACCACTCTGGAACGTGCCGCAAATATACTATGTATTATTTTAAATTAATACATTGTGAAATAACACAAATTAATCAATTAAACTTACTAGCGCACGCCGGGATTTGAGCCCGCGACCCAGATTCGTAGCCGAGGATCGTAACCACTCATCCTTTAACCTTTTAATTTTCTATTTCTTATTTCATTTAGTTCTTTCTTAATTTTTTCTTCTTCAATATTTAAATATTAAAATGGAATTTACATATAAGCTTCAATAAGTTGTTCCAGTAAATTGAACTAAACACAAAGCTAAAACTTGTGCGGTATCACATGAAAACTAGATCTATCCATATCAATGGAATATAACCCCAACCTCCCAGCTCAAATTAAAATGGGTAAACCATTAGGCACGCTACAGAAACTACCTTTGATAAATGCTTTAGGCGCTTTTGACGGACACAACAGACTTATTTCCGTGTTTCAAAACTGTACCTATGATATTATATTCGCAGCCTTTTCAATGTACACTCATGTCCGCTTTCAAACAGAACGCCATTAATCATAGAGGACGGATTGAAAGCAAATTAGTTTACTAGCTCAGCTAAGCGTAGGATAAATCCTTCAGACTACCGCTTAACACCTGGCCCTTATTCGGACCGCCTTCGGGGAAACTTTAGGCATAATTCAGCTTTCAACAGACACCTTTTTACATAGATAGCAAAAGGTAGGCTCGACGAAAGTTGCGTTCATTATTAGATGCCGAAAGTAAAATTGAAAAATTAATCAAAATAAAATTCGATAAAGCCAATTTAAACGGGCCAGTATACTGATTAGAATCTAGAACACGGAAAAAATAATTTGAAAATTTCTGATTAAAAATGAGCTTGGGGAAAATACATAATAGAATCTTAGATCAGCAACATTGGCAGCTATCGGATCATTGAAGGATCTAAATTTAAATGAAAGAAAGTAAAGCCGGGGCCTAAAGCTTTATGGATTTCCTCCGTAACTAAAATGCATAAAATACCCCTACAGAATATAGAATGAAACATAAACTCACATTTAAAAAAAAAATCACATCCATAAATAAATAATACTTTAATCTCAGAAAAAGCCCACTTTACCAAGATTCTTTCTTGTGAAGTGACAAATAAATTATTACCGAGAGATTCCACAGTGGAGGATACTTTAAGGGGTAATTTCACCATCATCTCAATAAGCGCTACATGTAGGATAGAAATATATTTGCGTTTCACATACTCTCAATAGCACTATCGACCCGAAAAAAGTTTTTTTTTTAAATTTTTATTTATGTTATCATATTTACATAGAAAATATGATATTTCTTTAAAAAAAATAAGATAAACCCAAAAATATTTTTTTACGTTGCCTGTACCCTTCGTAATTTAAAAGAAAAATAAATAAAATACTTCTCATACTCTCAATAGTGGTATTGAGAGTATGTGAAACGCAAATATATTTCTATCCTACACATAGCGCTTATTGAGATGATGGTGAAATAGCCCGTAAGTTTGACTTACTTACTGACCAACATTACTATGGCGTTGTGTCTCCGATAATATCGGGGTTCGTGCTGTGACGAATCAAAAGTTATAATTACCAGTGTCGCAATATTACAAGGTATGATGCTGAGGTATGTAGAAGGACGAGACAACCTGTCATACGCTTATATACTTCTATAAGTCATGCTGTCTCTTTCACACTCGATTGTCCCTTTCATACTCGACATGCGTTCACCGCAGAGTGTCGCCCTGGTGAAAGACCATCATTCAGAATCGAAACGTTGAGTTGCTTGAAATGGGTTTACCCGCGTTTGGTTTTTAGATCAGAATAGCTGGATGATTACAACTCTGGTTCCACTTAATAACTTAAAGTTTATTTATATCGTAGCTTTTATTGTTACTGATCACAATCACGTTATTTACGTAAGTGATGCGTACCTACATGTTACTAAATGTTGCATACCTAATTCAGACCATAGATCTCACTTCATTCTTTGATCAGCTTTATTTTATGTAAGTGATGATGAAAAAATAACGGTATTTAAACACATCCTTCTACAATACTCCATACTATACTTTGTCTGTTTGTACCATTTTAAAGAGCTTGTATGGGTTACGTTGTGTACAAGGTTTCAGCGATAAAATGCTCTATTTTCCAAGCTTAAATTATTTCTTGCACGTGCTAGCTACCGCTTAAGAGGAACGGCTGCGCTGCCTGTTTCATTCACAACTTAATTTTGGTTTTGCGGCCAAAATACCCATCTAAACTGATTGCTGTATATATATTTTTTTAATTGAAGGTTTTGTAAATATCTAGTACGGATGAGAAGTATTGAAGAGGCAACATAGAAAATTATTTGCCGGTTTATCTTATTTAAAAAAATATATATTATTTGCTATGTGAACAAAAAAAGTATAAAAACAAAACATAAAAAAAAACGTTTTTTCGGATCGATATTTTAAATTATGTATGACAAATTTGTGTTCCAACGTAAATTGGTCGTTTTTAATTTAATTTAAAGTACACCATCATGCTCATTTTAATATTAAAGAAATAAATTATATTTCATTATATTTTCAAAGCAGACGGGGTAAAACTTTTTTTTTACATCACCGTTAGCCCCAAATAATTGTTAAAGGTGCCTTTAAAATCGCGAAAAATCAATTCCTCTAATAGGCTTTTCACAATGTAAAACAAAAATAAATAAATTACTTCTAATCCGTACTAGATATTTACTATAATTTTTATATGGATCATTAGGTTTACGTGAGTCCAAAATTAAGTTTTAAACAGGCCGCTCAGTCGTTCCTCTTAAAGTACATGTCCAATGTTAATACACCATATTAACCCTGAGACAGGTAAAATTCTTTTTACAGGTATTAATGACTAATGGAACAGTGTCACGAATGGGTGTTTTCTACTCTGCTCTAATTGACTTTGGTAATAAATTTAATTGCAGACATTTCAAAGTTACTAGGTTAATTTTGAATAACGAATAATCGTTGAATCGAATACCTTCATTATCTGATCTATTCAACTGTAACCGAATTATTTTTACCCGCGTTTTTCAAGAAGTCTGAATATTTCTCTTTCAGAAACATAGCACACTATTATTTATTCGTGATAAGTACAATAGTTATTTTTGGAAGTAGGCTAATCAGATCTAGTTAGTAAATGAGTTTCGGCTCTAATTGTATGCTTATCAACGGAGCTATATCACGAGCGATTTTAGGTAATGAATTCAACAAAATTTATTATAAAATTATTTTAAAAAAAAAACTCAATCAATATTTTAATAAATACGTATCTACATGTATCGAATCCAGTGATTCCTTTGTCAGGATACAACGTATACTAAAAAAATAATGACATATAAGCATAGGCAAATAATAAATAAAAAAATAACCGAAAGTTGGGGGATAATTGGATATTACCGTAACCTGATGTATGGCTGTGAGGCATGGAATTGGCAGAGGAAGGATGAAAGTAGACTGAATGCCGTAGAAATGAGATCTCTGAGACGAATGTGTGGTAAAACCATGTATGATCGTGTGAAAAATATTGAAATTCGTAAAGAATGGAAGGCTGATGTAAGCGTAATGAGTAAGATTAAGAAAAGGACGGTTAGATGGTTTGGGCATGTGGAGTGAATGAACGAAGAAAGGAGTGTAAGAAGAATGTATGACGCAAATGTGGTTGGAAGAAAAGCCGGGGACGCCCGAGGAATACATGGCACGATCAAGTGAATCAAATTCTTGAGTCGGGTCATGCCAGAAGTCGGAATAATAGAAGAGAATGTATGAGACGATGTATGAATGTGAATGAAGCAAGCAGTGTATGCCAAGATCGAGTTGTTTGGCGGTCCGTCCTCTCTTCCTACCGCTGGGGGGAAACGTCGTGATGGTTAGTTAGTTAGTTACTGTAAAAATGTTTATTGGAACTAATCCACCATGTGTAGCGAAATAATCTAAAACGTATCTCATTATTTGCACCATACAAACAAAAATAGATGTTTCTTTAAAAGATGTGTAATCACTTATCGGAGATATTAAAAAAAAATGTTTTCTAATTTATACGGTTTTGCATCTGCTGCTCAAGAATATTTTCAATCATAGTTTTAATTTACATTCATTTGGAAGAGAGAGTACGAACACAGTGTGCAATATAGTTTTGAATGATGAATACTTGGAGCAGTTAGATGAGTTTGTGTATTTGGGAAGTATGTTTACGAGAGATGGAAAGACTGATATTGAAAGAAGGGTGAGTTCAGGAATCTCTATTAACGGAGGACTAAACGCGGTCGGCGCTAAGAAAAAAAATGTTCAAAGAAGCGAAGATAGCAGTTCACAATGGAGTGCTGATATCAACCTTGATGTATGGCAGCGAGGCATGGAACTGGCAGAGGAAGGATGCAAGTAGACTGAATGTTGTAGAAATTAGATCTTTTAGGCGAATTTGTTGTAAAACCATGTATAATCTTGATATTTGACGCGAATGTGAATGGAAGAAGAAGACGGGGACGCCCGAGTAAGACATGACACGATCAACTGATTGAAATACTTAAGTCGGGCCATGTCAGAAGTCGGAATAACAGAATAGAATGTGTGAATGTGAATGAAGCAAGAAGTGTATGCCAAGATCGAGTTGTTTGGTGGTCCATCCTCTCTGCCTATCCCTGCGGAGAAACGGCGTGATGGTTAGTTAGTTAATCTGTTATTGTTTAATCATATTAGGTTAGGTTATTTAGGGTATATTTTCTTACTCTTTTGTTATTTGTACTTTACGTTTAATTATTTATACCCCGAGTTTATTCTAAATTCTTCATGTAAATGAGTTTGCAGCTCATGAATCTTTAAGTAAGCTTTAATTTGTGTACTACAAACTATGTCTTTTATTTTTTTATGTTAGTGTAAAGCGCACTTGAGGTGAACCTTTACAAATCTGCTCTATAGAAATGAACTCTTATTATTATTATTATTATTATTGTGCTTCTGATCTATCGAAATAATCATAGACAATTAATAGTCGTGCTGGTAAATCTAAAACAGCTGCTAAATTAATTCCAAAAGTGTATTTAAAATATATTTCTTTTATTTTTGCAGATAACCCTCAGCAAATGCAGACCGATCGGTAAGCACCAACCAATTTAACACAGCCTCCGGGGTCCACCCCCCTTGCCCCTGCCCCTGCCGTGGTCGAGATTCGAAGGGTAAGGGTACCTACCCAGTACCTACCTCAGGAGCAGGTAGTTACTTGCCGGCGCAGCACACCTGTCGTTATGACCTTTTTTTTTCTTCTGCCAATGTACAAAAAATACACCTACACGTGCATTATAAAATACTGGCAATCAAAATGCATGTACACTACACACGCAAATTTTGATAGGGTTGACAAACGAACGAGCGTTATTAAAAAAAAAAAGTTTCCATTTTCACAATGTAATACGTGTTATTTTTTTAAAAATTTAATCTAAATCAAATTTAATAATGTTATTATTAAATTTTATTTACATTAAATAAAAAAAAAAATTAAATGGAGTTCTACGAATTAAACACAAAAACAATTAATAATGCGTGTTAGTAATAATAATTATAATAATTGTATTATTTGTATAGCCCCGTTTTTGTGAAAAATGACCTCAAGGGCGCTGTACAAATATTACTGGATAGGATTTATCGTTATTTTGTACAAAAAAAGACAGAAACATTCTTACCGGGGGGGCACCCCAGATTAGCACGTTATTTTATGTAGGTTTACCTTTGTAAGATATGATTTTGAACGCACAGAACACATTATTAGGTAATACTGCACGTTGCATGATATTGCAGTTACTGTTTAAGCATTACTTGTTATTTATATTTCATAGTGTGTTTTTTTTAGAGGTTTGTTTTTTAAACACCTGTGAACTGGCCTCCACGATCGTGCGATCTCACACCATTAGATTACTTTCTTTGGGGGTATGTGAAGTCACTAGTCTATGCTGATAAACCAGAGACGTTGGACCATTTGCAAGTCAACATTCGCCGTGTTATTGCCGATAAAGTTGTCGAAAATTGGACTTCACGATTGCGCTTCATTCGAGCTAGTCGTGGCACTCATATGCCCGAAATCATATTTAAACAATAATGACATAAAATTATTAAATAAAGCCAATATCATAGACATTAACATTATTTTAATGTGTTTTTTTTCATTTTTAATTTGTATACATAAAAAACACCCCTTATTTATTAGAAGGTTATTGGCTAAAGAATATTTGATTTACATAAAATATTAATGTTTTTATTTTTTTTATTTACATTAACCTACAAAATATGTAGGATGTTTTTTGTTTGTTAACTTTTTATTGCGATTCATATTCTAATAATAACATTTGGTTATTTTTTAAGATTGCAAAAAACAATAAAGTAACTTAATAGTAATAATAATAAGTGTTTATTGCGGTATGTGGGGAACTTTAAAATATCCATCTTCCGATTTTCAAGGGAATAAGTTAACTAGAATCAGCAGCTTTCATCAATGTTCTAATACCTGCGAAAGTTTTAACTTGATAAAGCCTTCTGTTGTTTTTTGTCGTTAGACTACCAATTTATAATTACGGCCGGTGGAAATTTATCAAGAAATTAACGAAATTATTTATAATTCTGTTCCATCGTTTTCACAACCCCGCGTAGAATATTCAATATTCATACGTATTATTCAGTATGAAACCACGCGGAGGCCAGATTACGTGGTTTTTAAGGGTTTTACGGCAGGTTCTGCGTTGGATTTATTCGATGAATAATAGAATAACTTTATAAAGCTCTTTTGAATTATTATTTGCCATGAACAGCGGTACATCAGCTCGAAGCTCAAAGGGATTTCAATTTTAACGCGGGAGTACAGTGATGCGAATATATCCGGAATTTATGATGTGCGAGATGTAGGTACCTTCATGTTGATGTGAATATGAGCCCCATACAGGACTTAAAATAATCTTTTGCAAATCACAAAAATCAGCTGTCTTTTCTCTGTCGTTATTTTTTTTTTTTTTTTTACATTACTCTACACAGGAAGCTCTGAGGAAAATAATTTCCCTCGGGGCCTATGTCATATTTGGGGATGCTGTGTGGAGGATATCTTTGAGAAAAGGAAGGGAAGAACGTGTTGTAGGAGGGAAGAAACACAGAGGCCGGCAAGTCGTTCCACAGCCGGGGTGTTGAACTCATGAACGATTTGTAGAAATGACCCGTTCTCCTCTGACAAATGTCAACCGTCTACAAATGTTGAGCACGCGTTTGGCGTCTTCCTGACTGTGCATCTGTATCGAATGGATCAATGGCGCTAGTTCCTGAGAGCATCTTCCACTGAGATACCGGTAGAACAAGGACAGTATTCCCACCTGACATCTGTGCTCCAAAGTTGCAATCCGTTTGTTAAGATAGGGGAATCTATCAAACGGACCGCCCGTTTCTGCACAGAATCAAGGGTGTTTTTCAGGTATTTTGGTGCTCCAGACCAAAGGTGGCTACAAAATTCAATAATGGAGTGCACATGCACAGGGTCAGCAGTTGTGTACCATTAAAGTATCTGCGGGCCCTATACAGTATGCCCAGCTTCTTACAGGCTAACCTGACTCTGGCTTCGATGGGGCCCCCCTGCCTGAGCTGGTCACTTAAAGTTACACCGAGCATATCAATGGAGGGTTTGTTGATTGAAGATTGATTCCGTTAAAGGACACTAGATTGTCATTTCGATCCCTTTTGGACGTAATTAGACATGATTGTGAATTTGAAATATTAATTGATTTGATGAGACAGATATGTCTATGCTTTAGTACGGAAATATTTCAAATTTTATTGTTATTCATGACACTCATTTGCTGTCTATATTAAAAATTAAATAAATACCCAACATTCCATATCATAAATGATTTAATTAAATGCTGCATGTAAAGCACACCTTCATATATGCTTCTTCTCTTATTATAAGCCTAGAAAAAAGTGCAAAATCTCCTACTTATTAACCTATTTTCAGATATTGTTATATTATTCAATATGGCAAATTAAGTTTTTTCGAATATGACCGAAAAACATGGGAATAATTACTTTTAATATTTTAAAGATTTTTATTTATCTATCTATTTCAGATTTCTATTGTTCCCTACTTGCTGAGCTTGGGCCGTTTCGTTTCGTGGTAAAGTCAAATAAAATTATCTGTTTTGAGAACATAATAACATATGTGTTAATATTGTACGTGGGCTTTACGAAATAAAATAAAACACGCATTTTGGTGATGTTTTTTTTGCGTAAATCGAAACATGCAGCCGGTGTTAGGCGGAAATTTCAACCTTTTCGCCACCTGCATAAGTAGTGCGTGATTTCGTTCGAATATTAGGAAGGGGATTCCCTTAAGGCTTTACAGAAAGATCTTTAAACTGCACGTCAAAACATCAACTTCAGTAAAGAATAAATAAATTGACCCCGATGAAGTATAGGTAGTTAAAACAGGAAAGCCTTCGCCTAAAAATAAACCTAATATGTTATTAGCTGTGTCTTCAAACAATTAATAAAAATAATCGATCTTTTCGAATTATTTATCATTTTCTGACATCGTTAATTGCCCCTCAGGCAATATTTCACAAAACTGGCGCTTTAAAAATTGGTCAAGGAATATTAATAATAATAATAATTTATATTAAACCTTTTTTTAATTTCTATGTGAGCACCCCACAAAAGTCCCAACTGCTCCCAACCATTTGGGGCCAGAAGGTAGTGGGGAGAGGAAGGAGAGAAATAGGGAAGAAAAAGGCGAGAAAGTACCTGACTATTGAGATCTAGTCACCGAACACGGCTAAAGCCATTTCAAGCAAGGTTTCGATTCTGAATGTTGGTCTATCAGCAGGGTGATAATGAAAGCATCAACTACTTGGAAGCCACATTTTATTTAATAAATTATTAAATATTCCAAATTAATCACATAAAATTTACCTACCATGCCGGAATGTGAACCCTCGACCTCCGGATTCGTATCCAAGGATCGTGACCACTCAACCACGGAGGTCGTCATTTCATTACAAGCAGAATCAAAATGTGACGGCAAACAATTTTTGACAACTCTGATTTCTATTAAATATCACAATTCATTTTATCTTTTACACTTGCATTAATCTCGTAAAATTATTTATTTCCTACCTCACGAAGAACAACGTACGTATATATTTTTTTAATTAGGAATCAATGGATTAAATCAACGCATTAAATTCAACATCACGTACCATATTTTATGATTGAACGTTAATAGTTACCATAAAATAACATCATAACATAGCACTAACATACAGGTATAGAATAGAGACTACCATTGCATCAACGTCGGTAGTAAAAATCATGATATTAAATATTTGATTCCATCCGGTGCGTGCATATACTTATTTACATAGTGCAACATACTAAAGTTGATTCCAAAACAGTCTATGTTGCTGCTGCTGACCAAAGTGAGGAATGCTTCAGTGTGTAGCTTCCTTGCAATAAGTATGCACATCCTGCAAAATGTAATTAAAGGTGAATGAAATCTGAAGTATCAAATTTTAATTATATTCATCTCTTTAATGTACATTTTTATTATCCTGTTTTATATACAATACATGTATACCATAATTTTGACAGTTATTTTTTATACGCTTTGCAATATGCAAATAATAATTATTTTATGAAAGTTTAAAAACCTCATTGTAATATTTTAATCATTGAAGAAGATAATTTTAACACATCCCAAAATGAAACATGAAGCCGAAAAAAAAATTATTGGAATTAAAAATGTATGTTAACAAAGTGTTGAATTTTAGATATGATATGGATGAAGATGATGTAAATTGAACTGGTCTCATTAGCTAAGTTGGTAAAGCGGTTGTCCCGGAAAGACAGAGGTTCCGGGTTCGAGTCCCAGGTGCAACTGATATATTTTATTTTCTGTTGTTTTTTCGGTCTCATGATTAATTTAGGTTATGTTAATACTATCTTCTTCAATGATTAAATAATAATAATTATTGGATGACCGTTTTTGTCAAAAATTACCTCAAGGGCGCTGTAAAAATATTACTTCCCATTCTTTATCTAATTATGTACGAACATATAGAGAAAAAAACATACTTACCTGGCAGGTCGCTTCAAATGAACACAGTTTTATTAGAAAATTTAAGCATATACTCGTAGATGATATTTTACAGTTTGCTATTTTAGTAGATAATAATCAACTATCTGCGTGACTGCATATTTTGTATTTCCTTGTATATTTTTTTTAAAGGAACTCCACACCGGAGGCCCCGCGGGAAGTAGTTTCCCTCGAGATCGATGTCATCTTTGAGGATGCTGTATGAATGGTCTTTGGATCTGGAACTTGAAGAGACTCATGTTGTAGATGGGAGGAAACACATAGGCCGGCAGATCATTCTTCAGCCGAGCTGTTGAACACAAGAATGAGTCGTAGAAGCGACTCGTTCCGGTATGACTAATGTCAAGCGTGTGCAAATGTTGGGCGTGGATTTGGCGTGTTTCCCGACTGTACCGCTGCCGAAGGGATCAATGGCGCTAGTTCTTGAGAGCACCTTCCATTGAAATACAGGTAGAACAAGGACACCTTTTTCACCTGACGTCTGTGCTCCAAAGATTGCAATCCGTTTGTTAAGATAGGGGAATCTGTCAAACCGACCGCCCGCTTCTGCACAGAGTCAGGGGTTCTTTTAAGATATTTTGGGGCTCCCGACCAGAGATCGCTGCCAAATTCTACACCGGGGCGAACTAAATTATACATTTTTATTCTCTTATGTTTTTACCATTCATGATATTTTTGTGGTTAATTCTGTTGATGTGCAAATTTTTGATCATCGTTTCCTTTAATTCTACACCCTTTATAGCCCATTCAACAAAATTTAAACATTTTTTTAGCCTACTATTCACAGACGTGAAAATATTATAACATCACGATTAATAGCTTGATATTTTCAAGGTTATTCATGTGAAGTTATTATTTATATTCAACCTTTTTAAGCTCCTTGCAGCAATGACAGTGAATGAAACAAAAAAAAACTTAAATTTATTTAGGAAAACAGGAGGATAACATTTATATTAAAATGGATTGAATTTTTAGTCAGAGAGAAATTTACTAGTAAATTTTTGATACATTTTAATAATTAAACTTTATACATCGAATGGGTCGTTTAAAGAAAATAAAAATCAACCACGTGGAAATGTAATCGGCTGTCTTAATTAATATTAAAGATGCATCGTTGAAATGCAATCGTCGAATCCTCTGCCCCGCCAAACTTGGCTTGGAATGAAATAAACTTTTGGCGCGAGACGCAATATAGGTATAATGGAGCTTTCACGATCTCTATTTTATGTATGGTACTGAAATTAAAGTTTTGGCAAATGAAAATAATACATGCGTGCATCGAACCGATTCCTTTGGCTTTAATGATGTAGTTAAACAGCCGTTAACTCTCGCGAAGATGGTGATACTTGTTTTTTGCTCCGATGCAGGGGTTCGTTAACTTCTTTGAAAGTAAAGGTACCCACTACTTTTTTCGTGAATTTGATGTTGTTTTACTTATTTATCTATCTTATGAAAAACTGATTATAACAAATTAAAGAATGCGAGGCTGATCTAAGCGTAATGAGTAAGATTAAGAAAGGGACGCTCAGATGGTTTGGGCATGTAGAGCGAATGAAGGAAGAAATGAGTGTAACAAGAATATATTTCGCGAAAGTGAATGGAAGAAGAAGCTGGGGACGCCCGACGAAAACATGGCACGATAAAGTGAATCAAATACTTAAGTCGGGCCATGTCAAAAGTCGGAATAACAGAAGAGGATGTATGAGACTTTCTACGAATGTGAATGAAGCAAGAAATGTATGTTAAGATCGAGTTGTTTGGCAGTCCGTCCTCTCTGCCTACCCCTGCGGAGAAACGGCGTGATCTTTAGTTAGGATTCGATCCCGCAGCCTTTTGGCTAAAAGTCAAATTCCTAAATAGCTGAGTTACGTAAGTTGTCACTTGTTTTCAATTTAATAGGTTCACCCTTATCAATGTCTCTCCCAGCCTTCCTGTCTCTCGCGAACATACGAACTGCGCAAGTACACAAACTCAATCACTTACTTCAAGTATTCATAGCTCATTTTACTATTTTATTTAGTATTTTCGTATTGCTTTCAAATATCCTGACTTTGGCCTTAATTGCATTGATAATTAAATCACTTAGCATTCATCCTTCAATCATCTTAAACTCAAAGAAATGCAGATTTTACATTCTGTTGGAAATACGCACTGCATTGTTAGATTATTCACTTCCTCATACCATTTAGGTCGTGAATATATTTATCCTTGGGCAAGAATACACACGGTGACAATAGACAGCCTTGCTGAACACTTTTTGTCATACTAACCACTCACTGACGTCAGAAATCATAGACTTGCCCTAAGTGTCATTTCTACGGCTGGAGGCAAAGGTCACGTGACACACATTTTGGCACCACCCTAGTTAACTGCTACCCATGTTTGTTTTGCGCGATTTTGACTCCGGTAAAAAAAATTAAAAACAATTTATAAAAATAGACAACCTAAATAATCGGTTTTTGTAAACAAGTCGAACCTTTTTACTTATTTGTTGTTTTACTTAAATTGGCGGCACGCCTGGCTTACTCCCCCCCCCTTCCTTTATGGGGTTTCTTCTATTTGCGTGTTAGGACATCTCTATGTAGTATTAGCTCTGTGTAAACACCCGATACCATGTATCACAAAATGTCATCAATCAGAATTTTTTTTTTAATGTATTGCAAAGATTGAAAGCTCGCAAGCCACTTAAAAGTGGCTTGCTTACCACTGCACAACTTGTTTGTGCAACGCAGTACTTATCTCTTTCTGCCTGGAGGTTTTCGCCAATACGAGTTATTGTAATTATTACTTCAGTAAAAACTAGGTCGCCTTGTTTTTTCAACTTTATGTTACTTTTTTGATAAGATTCTGTTCGCTAACGAACTAGGTGTAACGTGTCAATGATGCGCGCTGATTGGACAGGGAATGACGCTTATTCAATACTTGAAATCATTTTAACCCTCCAGTTAAAATGCTTCCAATTTCATTTTTAATTGTTTACCTTTGTAAATATTTTGTCATAATATTGACTGTGCTTTATGAAATTTCTGTGGTTCGCAAAGTTATATTAACTTACCAAAGAAAGATTTCCATAAGATTTCCAAAGCTTATTTTGCCAGCGGCTTTTCCTGACCTTTTGTGGGTTTTATTGAGTAACCTTTTCACAAATCTCTTAAGACGTGGTAGTTAAGACTTGAATTTCATCTCCAAATGTTTATTTTTTGCTTGAACTCCATTGTGATTTACATTTTATGAAAAAAATATGAAAAGATATTTTTGACATATCGTGAAAAACTTACCAGACAAGTTCATAATATTATATATACAAATACATTTTTTTTTTAAAAAATGTTAATCACTCCATAAATAAGTCTGTGTATGTATCTACCAACACAATTTTTTTAAGAACACGTCAGACGGTTTCGACAAATAATGTTTCATAAATTTGTAATTGTTTGTATTCCGCCCTTTTCTACCCTGGCGGTTTTGTCAAAATTGGTTGGTCGGATTTCGAATAAAGTGGTGTACACTCCACTGGCTCAAATGTCCTGAAAGAATCCAGTTCAAGCTCTGCTGGATGGTATTTAAGTCACTTAACGGAATGGCTCCGGCTTACTTATCAGAACTGTGTATTCCCGAAAATACCAACTCACGGCAGTCCACCCTTAGGTCAGCAGCGTCATCAGCTATCGGCAGGTTGAAGGAACCAAAGCGCACACCTAATACTAAGTTCGGTAATCGTGCTTTCGGAGTGTCAGGACCTAAAGCCTGGAATGAACTACCGCATGACTTAAGAATTATCAAAGACTCAACAGAATTCAGAAGTAAACTTAAAACATCAAATCTTTTCAGACAATCGTATCCATAAATTAAAGAAATTCACCTGTAAATTGCTTAGCTAGGCCGGCCGGTTAGTACTTACCTAAAGTCATTAAATAAAAAAAATATATAATTAAAAATTCACGCACCGGTGCGCAAATGCGTCCACAGCCCGCAACACTGTAAACAACCAAAGTGTAAAATAAAAAATAAAAATAAAAAACGTTAATATTTATTAAAGATTCTTACGCTTTTCAAAGTAATTTTATAGATATTTTCGAGTCCTAAAATTCATTTTATGAATACTTTCCAGTCCTAATAATTAATACCAATAATTCAATAAATACCAACTCTTCTTGTGCCACCAATCATCTAATAAATGTAACATCAATAGAAAGGGAGAAACAAACAACCATGTAAAACTATCATCTCTATAATTAAATTTTTCTAAAACTGTGTTCATCTGAAGCGACCTGCCAGGTAAGTATGTTTTTCTGTATTTGTCTGTACATAATTAGTTAAGAAATATTTGTACAGCGCCCTTGAGGTGATTTTTCACAAAAACGGCGCTATACAAGTCATCCAACTATTATTATTATTATTACACTGTTCACAAAACTAAAGCGTTTCATTTAGCAAATACTTTGATTTGTTATGTAAACTAAGTATGTTTTTCTGTATTTGTCTGTACATAATTAGTTAAGAAATATTTGTACAGCGCCCTTGAGGTGATTTTTCACAAAAACGGCGCTATACAAGTCATCCAACTATTATTATTATTATTACACTGTTCACAAAACTAAAGCGTTTCATTTAGCAAATACTTTGATTTGTTATGTAAACTACATATATTTTGGAACAAAACTCTACACAACATCTTTTCCCCAGATATAAAACTGATAGAAAAGTTTAATCAGTACAAGCTGGGTGAAAGATATCATTGTAGCAACCTTAAAAACAGCACAAACGACATAGAAGATGCACTTAATTAGATGACATTAAAGTAATTAACTCTAGCTCGCCCTCAGCACAGGACCCCCTAATGAGGATGACTAAAAAAAACACTGAAAAATCAATTAGCTTACAAAATATGATAATTAGTATACCATTTTGTATTTTAAACTACTGTTTTGCAAAAACCATATTTTGTATTTCACGTGCTTTTTTATAAAGTCGCTAATTAAAAAAAAATTTAAATAAAAATACGTCATGAAATTGAATGATGTTCTAGCAAAAATGTTGTTATAATAATGTCTATGATGGAATAAGCAAAGTGAAAGTGTTCTAGGACAGAGAAGTGTACCATTCCATCATCTTTGTCATACCATTCGGAGAACTGGCTTAAGAGGAACGGCTGCGCGGCCTGTTTCATACAAAACTTTTTTTTTTTTATTTGTGGCCAAAATACTCACCAAATAATGATTTTTTTTTCATCAAAAACTTCATAAATATCTAGTACGGATTAGAAGAAATTTATTTATTTTTATTTTACATTATGAAAAATAGGCCATTAGAGGAATTGAATTTTCGCGATTTTAGAGGCAGCTTTAACAATTATTTGGGGGCTAACGGTGATGTAAAAAAAAGTTTTACCCATCTACTTTGAAAATATAATGAAATTTAAAATACAAAATTTAAAAAAATATTAATATGATCACGGTGGATATTAAATTAAATTAAAAACGACCAATTTGCGTTGGAACACAAACTTACCGTACATAATTTAAAATATCGACCCGAAAAAGGTTTTTTTTTAAATGTTCTGTTTTCATATTTTTATTTACGTAATCGTATTTAAATAGCAAATAAGACATATATTTTTTAAAATACTATATAAACCCGCAAATAAGTTTCTAAGTTACCTCTAAACTTATGAAAAATGATTTTTTTTTCATGACACATACTTCATTATTTAAAACAAAAATAAATAAAATACTTCTCATACTACTAGATATTTGCTAAACCTTTAATTAAAAAAAATATTTATCATTCAGTTTCCATGTGTATTTTAGCCTCAAATCTAAAATTAAGTTATTTATGAAACAGGCTGTGCAGCCATTCCTCTTAATATCTATTGGTTTAATGAATCTCGTGTTAGCTATTTCAATGATTTGAAGTGATATTTTGACGGTAGGTGACAGTTGACAGCGCCATACCCGGAGTTTAGAATATTGATGTTTGATATGGCTGCATGAAATTAAATACCATTTGTATGAGCGACCTGTCGCTTTTGATTATGAATAATTATTTCTTGTAATGTGACAGGCTTTGGTATTTTAGGTGACACGTGACAGAATGCGAAATTCTTATTTTATTGGTCGTGTTTAATCTGATATTTCAAGAGGTGTTGGATGACTCCAATGATCATAATATTACATATTATTATCACGTTCTATCAAAACACTATCAAATTACATGTTTAAAAAAATGCTTCGGTCTGATTGTAGTTAAATGTCGAAATAAGTACGGATAACCTTCCATCATTTTATTTTATGAGACAATATTTAGTCCGTCGATTATTTTGTTTTTGTAATCTATTTTAATAACTAGTGTTTTTGATGTACGCATAACGTTTTATATAGAACTCAAAATATGCAATGTTCATCCACAATTACGAGAATAGAAACTAATTGCACTCAGCACTGACAACGTGACAACAATTTAACGGTACGTGTTTAGCTTACGTATGACCCGTCTGTCCTGCTTAAGCCACACGGAAAGTGTTGAAAGTCTGAAATAAAAGTGCATGGTCCTGTTCGCAAAGTTGCAAAATGGCGGGAATTTACACGACGATTACGTTTTTATCGCGGATTTTCGAGCAGACCAAGAGCTAATCAAACTATGTACACAGGTACTTCCTTCCTTTTTATCATTTTTTTCATTGTATGAACTGTATCGCGTAAAGAAATCTAAGTAGTGTGAATGCATAATCATTGAAGAAGATAATATTAACATATCGTAGATGAAGCACGAAACCGAAAAAACAACAGAAAACAAAAAGGTTTCTAGGATATTATAGGGTAACTTGAGCCCTTGAGGTGATTTTTCACAAAAAACGGCGCTATAAAAATCATCCGATTATTATTATTATTATTATTAACTGTAAAACAATCATCTCCATACTTAAATTTTCTAATAAAACTGTGTTCATCTAAAGCGACCTGCCAGGTAAGTATGTTTTTCTGTTTCTGTTTGTACGCTTTTTAAGGTAATTTTATAGATATTTTTGAGTCCTAAAATTCATTTTATGAATACTTTCCAGTCCTAAAAATTAATACCAATAATTCAATAAATACCACCTCTTCTTGTGCCACCAATCATCTAATAAATGTAACATCAATAGAAAGGGAGAAAGAAATAACCATGTAAAACTATCATCTCTATAATAAAATTTTTCTAAAACTGTGTTCATCTGAAGCGACCTGACATAATTAGTTAAGAAATATTTGTACAGCGCCCTTGAGGTGATTTTTCACAAAAACGGCGCTATACAAGTCATCCAACTATTATTATTATTATTATTACATAATTAGATAAAGAATAGGAAGTAATATTTGTACGGCGCCCTTGAGGTGATTTTTCACAAATACGGCGCTATACAAATCATCCAATTATTATTATTATGTGTTAATATTATCTTCTTCAATGATTAAATATTACAATGAGGTTTATAAACTTCCATAAGTTATTAAAAATAAATTGAATATGAATGTATTTTGTGTGTAATCTTTTATTATTATATGGTTTGGCCTATGAATTCGAAACCACAATAATTTTCAAACCACAGCGCAGGTGATAAACAAGACAATGCAATGATCAATGATCCATCCTGCGATCAGCTTTGGTTTTATACGCCAGGTGTTTGGTGGTTTGCTGAAGGCAGGTTGCATGTAAATCAATTCCCTTTTGTTGTTGTTTTTTTTTTTTTCTTTTTTAATATCTAATGAATCCAAATATAATGAACATTTATCGATTTCGTTTGGGTGGTTGGGTAGCCGCTTTTCACTTACTTATTCTCGAGTCAACGTTTAGATAGCTTCGCGGTTTTCATCATCAGGGTACAATATATCACATCTACCTTGATGAAGACAAATTCCACAACCAAGTGAAAATCGTGCCATGTGCGTTAAAATAAACCAACTATATCAGGTGAAAGAGAGAGAAATAACATCAAAATTAGCTATTTAATACAAGGTACAAGAAATGGTAAGGGAATATTGTAAAGTTTTTTTTTTTTAAATATTAACGAGCACTCCTTTTCTGGGTACAATCATCAACTTACATTAGGAAATAAGAAGAACGAAATAGTACATTGCGCAAATCTGTAATTTATAAATGTAAAATCTGTGTTGTGATTTATTTTCACAAAAAATAAATTATGATCTCATCATTTTGAAAGACGTCCCGATGTTATTTTAATTTTTGGTAACATCAAGAAGTTTTAAAATATATTTCATATTATATCATGAATCCTAAATAGGACTTAGTATTTTTGGTACGGATGTTTAAAAAATAAGTGTCTCCTGTGAAATATTTGAAACATTGCGCAGAAGAAACAAAATTTAAGCCGATTTAAGTTAACCAGCTACTTAGTAAAAAAGTTCAGCTTGTGTACCAAAACCGAATATTGTGTTAGAGTATTTTGTTTGACCCTTTTTTATAAATGTTTTGTGATTTGCTTATCTGAATCAAAGTCACGCAAAATAAACGTGGGCAGTGCACTAAAGCTGCTACCAAAATGGGTGTCACGTGACCTTTGCCTTCAGCCTTCGAAATGGTATGTTAAGGTAAATCAATTCATTCTGACGTCAGTGGGTTTTTACTATTTTTAAGATGTTCTAATTTTTTTGCATGACCACATATTATTCTTGTCAGGGTATAAATATCAATATTTTAAAGGGTTCGATAAAACACTTTGGTTTCAATTTTCTTATCAAATACAAGTTCACAAAGGAAGCGCTTTTGTATTATTTACCTTCTTTGCTCCTTTAAGCTTTTCATATCAGTTTGTGTTTGAAAAGCTCGCAGGTTTTCAAAGGTTTCTGACAGCGAACAAAAGAAACATGATTTTTATGATAAAACATATTTTTTTTGACCGACATAACGTTCACGTAGCTTTCTATACTTATCAGCAATATTCAATCTACAATGGGAGGAAAGCCTTCTTAGGTTTCCATCATTCTTTGTGACACTAGCTCGTTATTATAAAATTTGCCTACTGAGAACCAA
>JAHDVE020001105.1:0-51464 GCA_022606495.2 Halesus radiatus | reverse complement strand
GATACTTAGAATATCTGTAAAGTTATACATTAAAGTATTCAGTACTTTATATCATTACTCCCCATACAATCCCCCTGGAACGGCTGAATATCTTATGTAATTTAGGATATTAGCAAAGCCTACCGCCGCTTACCGCACTGGGGATGTTACGGGGAGGCTTACTCGGAGGCTTTGGCTGCATAGGAAACCGGAAAGTGTGTCGGAAAATTAGCGGTTACCTAAACACAGCCGCTGTTAACTGCTAACAGGGCTTTCGGAGCTCCCAGCCGAGAACACTGTGGAAATTAATAACCTCGCTATACCTCATTCATCTCTTCCCTGTACAATCTGGGATGAGACACCTACGCAGAAATGTCTCTCAAATTATCATACAAATCAACATTGTTATAAATTAGTTTTAAATTGTTATTGTATCTACCTGCTTTTATCTGCTGAACTGGCCACTAAGATATGCTATTTCGACAACCGTCAAACATGGCGACAGTAGTGACATTCACATTTTCTGTATAGTCGCCGGTTTCCCTTACAACATAATTGCATTCCTACTGTTCGACTAGATTCGACTATCTTCCCTTATTCCGTGTTCAAATCTTGTTATCTCGTGTTGTTATTTATACTGTGTGAAATTAATCATTAACTTTTATATTCTAACACGCGCTCCTCTGGTTACACTCTATTTATAATAATCAATCAACATAATTCCTTAATTATAATTCAGTTTAGATATTTGATTCTTCGGTATTTAATGTGTAAAAATTTATCACATTTGATCAGTCAATATCAGGCGAGTATTCTCACAGACGGAGTGTAGCTACTATCCGTGGCTCTACCCTACCAGCTTTCTCTTGGGTATGTCCGGAATGAACCATCTAAGGGTCAGAAGGGATATACACATTGTTACTCATTTCTTCAGACTGATTCGTGGATGGTTTGAAAACTTGGCTATCATGGAGAGCATTCATTTCTTTGTTCCTAATGGTTATCTCCGTCACCGACAGCATAGACTGTTTTATCTCCCGGTCTGCAGGGCCAACTTGCCAATCAACAGAATCAATTCGGATATTAACATATTTAGCGTCAACGAAGCTTCTTTTAAACGGCAAACTTTATTGCTGCTAACGTTTTTTTAATTTAATTTATACACCATCTTGCTTTATAATGATTATTTATATTTAAAAAAAAAACCTTACATTAAAAAAAAATTATTAAGTTTTTAAACTCATTTCATTAATTAATTGATTTGAATTGAATCACGATGTTATGTCCGACACATTGAAAAGTTCCCCCGAAAAAAACCCACGTAAGAGCGTTGTGGGGGTCTCCGTGTGAAATTGAACAAACATTTTCATATTTAGAAATTCATTCTTCAATTTCATCCGCCTGTTTGGGGCCTAGGAGGTCTTATGTAAATTGGCTACAACTGTTTTCGAAACGATGTTTCAAAAAATAATCCTCTGTTATCTATGAGCCTTTCATTTGCCTGCAAGAAGTGCGTACTTCCCATACAACGTTAATATTGATAAACTGAACACTGAGCAGCACCTTTAAAAGATGGCAGTTTTCGCCTTCACGTTTTCACTTTAATATTACGCCCGACCGTAAAGATATTTCAAGGAATGATAATCCCAAATTAGCAACGTGCCTTGGGTTTTTAAGCGCCTTAAGGTATAATCTTGATATTTTTACGTCTTCTGGCTTTTTCGTCAATTCCAAAACAATGTTCCGTGAAATGGAAACGCCTAATTGAGTAAGCACGTATCCTTCGCTATCCGCAGTATCACCAAGTCTCACGAATATTTCTGGCTTTTTCATGGATAATTATTTTTAATAGGCAATTTTTTTTTGTTCGTCGAGCCCTGCGCCTTAGCTTTTTTAACCATAAAACCTTGGATGCTTTATTTAATTGTCTCGGCGATTCTCTTTATTATTACAGAAACACTTAACGGCCGAGTGACGTTCGGGCGTTGTCTCTGTGAACGCGTTTTAATTACGATTTTAATTCACCGCAGAACATTATAATTCACATAATTAGGTACAGAAGTAAAAGTAAATGTGGGTAATTATACCACTGTTAACGATAAAGGGACATCGAGAACAAAACCGTAAACTGGCTTCCTTAATGAAGCCTAGAAAGTAATATTTGTACAGCGACCCTGAGGTGATTTTTATCAAAAGCGGCGCTGTACAAGTTATCTAATTATTATTAGTATGTAACGGAATAAGACTAATTGTTCTGCGTAATCTATCTATATATCATCGGGCCAGTGCCAAAGTCGCGAATCCGCAAAAGAATCATTTCTAGATATTGATGTTTGAGGTTTTTGAACTGGTATCAAAAATCGGTTTATGATTTCAATCCATAATCTATAGATTTGATGAATATTAGCGCATATGAAGCTGGTTTAGTAACAACACAAATCGATTTTTGATGCCAGTTCAGAGACTTCAGATCTCAATATCTGGCGGTGATGTTTTTGCAACTTCGCGACTTTGGCATTGGTCTGACGGTATATATATATACAAATAAGAGTGTCCTGGGCGGTGTTTGTTTGTTTTGTATACAAATCTACGATTTTATTCTGAGTTTGACGAAATTTTGTTCTTTCGGTGGGGTGTTGGTGGGGGTTTGGGGTAGGGGTAGGGGTAGGGTAGGCGTAGGGTAGGGTAGGGTAGTGTAGGGTAGGGGATGCGTAGGCGTAGGGGTAAGGGTAGGCGTAATACATCACATCACAACCTCAAAGCTTTCCTTCAAACCATTCATAACCCTGGGCAACGCCGGGTACTCAGCTGATTTATAAAATAATATATTAATGTATATTTGA
This sequence comes from Halesus radiatus, assembly GCA_022606495.2. Taxonomy (NCBI): domain Eukaryota; kingdom Metazoa; phylum Arthropoda; class Insecta; order Trichoptera; family Limnephilidae; genus Halesus; species Halesus radiatus. The sequence goes on along the minus strand of JAHDVE020001105.1, from coordinate 48,642 downwards.
GGCACGCTCCTCAGTATGGTATCGCAATGGTGAAATAACACCATCCAAAATCGAAACATTGTTTGAAATAGATTTAGCCATGCTTGTTGACCCGATCTGAACAGCCAGGTACTCCCCAACCTTCCTCATTTCCGTCTGCTTCCCTTCTCCACTCACAACATATGAATACTATCATACCATGGTCCCACTGGCTTCGGACAGTCGGAAGCAGTTGGAACGCTTGCGCGGTATTTCGCGATACAATTCTTTATCGGTATTGCCTGTTACATTGTATTGTTCCGGTTCGCTTGAAAAATCTCTCCATTCGTGAACAGTCCCGTTTTATATTGTAAAAGGGCATTACGGACAAAGTTTCTAGTTCTCTTTAATCAAAGTTTCCCAATGCATAATCCATTCGTGTAACTCTGGCGAGACAAGATGCGGGTGGAAAAAACGGTGTCAGCGGGATACCCTTCTTCAAACACACCTTGTCGGGGAATAATAGCAAAAGTTTTCTCGTTAAGTGTGCCCGGCTTACTTCGCCCACCTCACCTGGGCACTGAAATGCCGGGAAACTCGGGATATCCCGGGATACCCGGCACATCCCGGGCATTTCGCCTCCGTCCTCCCGCCTGTCTGAAACAAGACTCTTAACGAACCCGATTATTTTATTATAGTGCGAATATGAGTTAACGTGGCCTAGTTATGTACACTTCTGAGACCTGAGATTACAGAGCGTAATCGTATTATCCGATTTACTCAAATGTGATTAAGGTTTACCCATTTGCTTTGAAAGGGTTAACTCAACTTTCAGAAGGAATTTTTTTTTTAATTTTCGGAACTTAAAGCAGTTCTTGCTATCACGATATGTGGATGTCATCGATTTAGTGTGGGTAAAGGGTGATCATTCTTGGTGTAATACCTTCATTGTTTGATTATATTAGTGACAATTTGTAACATGCTGATTGGATATCCGTTCAGATGGGAGGTGACTATTCAGCACTGGCTTACATTGCTCTTTCACCACGGGTAAGCTTTAGCTTACGGGTGTTGATTTCACAACCGAATCATGAAAATCCCGAACGTCATAAATTTTCTATTGATAGTCTTTCTCAGTTGTTTCTAGTTAAAAATTGCAAAATAAATTTTCTCGGGTAAAAAGATTATGAAAATGGTTTTATAATTTAATTATTTTTCATAATTTTTTCGTTTCCCTAAGGATAGACACAACTTTTCAACCACTCCTTTTCTATTATCTGTTACCCACACTGATCCATATATATCAAACCACTACCTGAAAACTACTTTAAAAGTTTTTGGGGTGGGGGAGAGGGGGGTTGGAAACTCTGGATATTAAGAGGTCACCAAATACTATTAAAACCATTTTAAGCAATGTTTCGATTCTGAATGGTGGTTTAATTCGCAAACAAGATTTTTTTAAATTCATGCTTAATAAACGGCATTTATTATGCATGTGTTTAAAATCGGTCGATCAAGATACGCAATAATTAAGTATTTGTTCTGAATTGTCCATGTATCCCTTATCTGATGTATTCTTCTCGCCCCTGCGCGAGCAAATTGCGGGTACATTTTTGGGATGAGAGCTACCGAGTACCAGGAGCACACGTCCAGCGGGAGGTATCCCGCCGCCCCGCCTCGGCAGCGGGCAAGGTTCTTACAATCTACAGGCAGCGAGCAGAGAGTAGGACGTGTAGGTAGTCATTACCGAACCTCTGCACGCTCCCGCGCCCCGGGCATATCGAAACCCGCTACCGGGAGGATAACGAAATAGTGTCTTTATTTTATTAATTTTCTCTTTTATCAAAAAACACTCTTGGAAATTAGTAATTTAGTAAGGAAACTTTTTTTTAATTTTCAGATTACGAATATAACGGCCTGACAATATTTTTATTCCTCCTACTACCATCACCATAAGCTGAAAATTTTGTTAGACCGACGGTGGAGAAGCTCCAGTGATGCACCTATTTCGTGTGGCCCACTTAAATAAAATTAATAAAAATCAATAGTAGTAAATTATTGCTTTGACCAGGTAATAGAAAAATTTACTCCTGCGTCCTGTGATTGGATTCCGATTTATAGGAATACACGACCAAATTTTGTTTCTGACAACATAGAAGTAACGGAAGTGAGTTTTGATATTTCTTTTTAATAGCAATCGTCCGGATTTCCGGGTGCTATGATTTTCGCGGCTTCCGTTCTGTTTTACAAAGATATGAAAGGGTACCTCAACAGGCTTTTCTGTCTTTAATATTTTTTAGATTAATCCGCCCAAAATTACAAGAATTTTTATGGAATATGTTTTTTTGTTGTTAAATTGTTGTTTTATATAAATAAAATCGACAGCATTTATTGGCTTGAACTTAGAGATTTTTTTGCTCTTGTATTGTCCATTCTATCATATGCTCACCATTTTACAAAAAAGCAAAAAGTTTATTCTTACCAAAATATAAAAAAATAAAATTATGTTGATCTGTTGAAACTTCGAATAAAGGCGGGTAGTATACCAAATAAAAAATATATTGTAAAATTGTATTTCCATTTTTGAGAAACATAATCTTACCAGTACCTATTCCATTCTTACAAGTTTAAATTTATCAGAACGTTGTAGAAAAATCCCTTTGAGTTGCAAATTTGATATTCCTCAAATCTTTTCAAAAAACGAATAACTTTCAAAATCAAATACCTAAACCCATCTTCCACCATTAATAAAAACGATTTCTCCCTTTGCAAAGCTACGAGTATAACAGTTTTCGAGCGTAATCTCGCTGCTTCTATACTTGCATACTCGTACTTCCCGCCACAGAATGAAATTCTCAAGGAGTCTGAAACATAAAAGGAACTGAAACTAATCTATAAGGTATTCGAGACTTTTGTGCTTCCAGTGGTGACTGGCAAACTTTTAAAATTCCAACTTATATTATTTTGCCTAGGAGGAAGCTCTTGTTTCGGGGCTTTGATATCGACCAAATATATAAAAAACCTTAGAATAATGAAGTTCTGTTAAAATTATTGTAAATCAAAAAAAAATTTCTGTATATAAAATAAAATTCACTAATATGTATTACAAAACGCCGACTATATAAATTAATATTAGAAATATAAAATATTAATATTTATACGGAAAATTTATATTAATTTTAGAAACCAATCATTATTTTGATATAAATAAAGGTTTAAAATTTTTACATGCAAATACAACCGGTTTTCAATTAGACAAATTTTAAATTTTGGAAATTAGAAAAAGCTTTAATAGTGAATTAAATTTAATTAATCTCTTGAATTTATTTTCATATTAATATTAACAATAATAATAATTTCTAATTTAAATTTGTTATTCGATGTTTTATAATATTTTTTATTAACATTTTTGTTTAATTACTTACGTTTATAAATTGTCTATTCTTACTTTGTTGCGGTGTATATTTATCATTTGTCTATACTTGACATTATTATTTTTTAGTATTCTGTATATTTCTGATCGCTTTGGAAACATGTGTATATTAATAAAGTGGTGAATACAAAATAATTTTTAATTCATTTATTAATATAATGTTTTCTTGAATATGTTTAAAACGCCCTTTGCTTGACCTGATGAGTTCTGACGTCATCAGAACCCACGCCACTAGCTACGTCGGTTATAAAGGTACCTGGTTTGGAAGCACTCTATGCATTCACTATACTCATTCACCGCTTCGAATTGAGCCATTTTTAATCAAATAAGTAAAACCAAAATATCTTAACACTCGATATTTGGCCGATGTTATAAATATAACTGATTTGAATACATTTGAATTAATCGTTAATGTCTCTGAACGCTCTATGCTTTCCCGCGTGAGTTCTGACGTCATCGGAACCGACGGTAGTTACAGTTCAAATTGGGTCATTATCGCCAATTTAGGAAAAAGTCTGGAAATTAAGTTAGACGTTGAATAGAGAAAGACAATAAAAAATGTACTGGAATTCCCCATCCGTAAAGCTTAAAACATCATTAATAAACTCCTATCTTTAAAATAATAAATTATTATTTTAACATCTTGCGGGATCAGTCTTAGTGTGGGGGGTACTCTGGGAAGCCGTAATTATTTTCAAAAAGGCATTTCGCCCCCGGGCCTTGCGAACCCGCGACCATAACGTTGCATGCAAACGATAAATTAATATTCCGAAAGGCGAAAGGAAAGTAAGCTGCTCCTCGCGTTTATGAATAATTAAGGCAATTATATCGATGAAATTGCGCGAGATATTATTATTTTGTCCCTTAGCGTCTTTATCGCCCGAAAATGGTTGCGGGTAAATGCAATTAGTGTAATGGTGGATGCATCATTGTAACTGTAGTTTGTGAGTTTGCATATCATTTGCTTTAATATAATGCTATGGGTGAGTACTTTAGTACTCGGCTCCTAATTGTTCCTTTTCAAAATGGTAGGACGCTTTATTTACGTGTTTTGCGCATAATCCCCAAGTGTCCATGTTTCTAATTTTGAAACTGTCAATTCGTGGTGGAATACCATATTAACCGTTTTAGTGCTGTACTGGTTTTGCAAGTAGGTGCGTAAAGAGCTATTGATAATTTGTGTTATTAGTAAATAAATAAGATGTTAACTAAAAATGCAATAACTTGGACAAATATCAACTAAACGTAAAAAGAATTGTATCCCATGTATCTAATAAAAAAATTAAAACTACTAAATACATATATAGAAAAAAAAATATAGAAAATTGTGTCGCTTCACAATTGTGTTTTCCCATGCAAAGGTCCTGTAGTCCCGTCTTACAGCGGGCGCATATGTGGAAAATTCACTTTCTATTCGTATTCTATAATTGCGATGGCCAATAATCGCACTTCCGCCATCACTGTCTCCATGTCGCCGACCTTTGACACATCGTCCGCGATAGAAGTAAGCTCCGACATGGTGAAATATATAGTTTTAATTTATTATAACAGGATAAACAATATATATACGAGGTGTGTTCAAAAGAAAAGGTAAATTTTGAATTTTCGCGCGCTGTGTACATTCGATTATCGATTTTTTTTTATGTTGGTACACATATGTTTATTATATGTTAGCATTATCAGCCATTTTGGATAAGTGGTTTCTTTTTGACAACTGGAAAGGTTAGTCATGTTTTTGGGTGTTCTTAGATTTTTTATTTAGGTTCGTTTTCGAAAATAAGTGGAAAAATGTTACAAAGGTTTTTTAATAAAAAAAAAAAATTCATGGCCATGTTGCCTTTTCATAAAGAAGATATTATTAACTTCGATTCTCAAAATACAAAAGCTTAGATTTCTCTGCTTTGAATGCAACTTAAATGATGCAGTATTCACAGTTTGTAACGATTCAGAAGTGATTGGTGCTTCTCTATTCCGCTTTCTAGAATAGAGAAAGGAGAAGAAGAGATTTCTAAGGAATAATATCTCAATTTGAGTGTTGCTTCCAAGTAGTCTTCGGTAGTTTTACAGCTTGGTTATTACCAGGTTAACATCCTACAGCGAGCAATTAAGCGATATTGATTTCCAATTCCACTGGAGATCGTCCGGTCATGCTGGTGCAGATTCTCCTCGGTATGCAGTTGATTCCACTCTTTTATCGCCACTGTTTAGCTCCGTTTTATTGCTCTCCGCCCGATTCGCGCGTTAAATTGAATGTGTGGTGTTAAACGCGTCTGAGATCGTAAACAGCAACTGTCGGAAAGAATGGAATCACCGTACTTCTTAGGATTCTTGTAACATTAAAGGGTTTTGTTGCCGTTCTCAGATACTCATTCTTTACATCTTACTTCCGTGTTAATTTAAGTATGAGTTTTTTACAAGATTTTAATATTTTGTTTTTCTTTGTTTGCAGTTCCCTGGATGCCAAGAAGCCTGCCGATTCCACGCAGAGGCTTCTACCAGAGCCCAGCAGTCGCAGCCTGTCATCCACACCAAGGGCGAGGGGGTGGTCCGGGTATCTGGTGCCCTCGCTCGTTGGCCCCCACCGGCCACCCAGCCCCGCACTCCCCTCGTCTATGTCGTCATGCGTCGCTCCGCCGACGGCCCCTGGAGGCAAATCATTCAAACCATCGATCTGGCCACCCGAGTTCCCGCTAACAGTGGAGGCGCTCTGCTCAGGGTCCTCGTGGTCGATCCGCAAGGTCTCGTCACCATCTACAGCCCCGACGAGAGCTACAGCAAACAAGAATTCTCTCTCAAGAAAAAGAAGAAGATCAACACTGAAATTAAAGCTACCACCCCCGAAACCTTCATCACAGATCCTTCCGACCAGTTGTGGAGTCTCAAAGAAGTTTCTTTGATTCACCAGAAGGTACTAGTGATTGGAGAAATTGCTTGGGAACCAAGAACCAGCAAGGGAGTGTACCTGGTCACATGGGAGGTCGACGGAGGTGGACTCAAAGGAAACCTCTTCACCGATTCTACCTGTGTTACTCTATCTCTATGGCCGGATACCATTTACCATATTCAAGTTGAACTCGTGTCTCGAAGGCCAGGCATTGAAAACGAGAAGTCTGAAATGATGACCCTCGATACTGGAAGAGCTCTGAAGGTTTCTACAGAAAGCATGGAGGACGTCAAAATTATTCCTGACTCGGGAAAGAGGTCTGCGGAAGACCAAGATACGGTGGATCATCTGTATTCTGTGATCGTCAGCTCCATGAGAGGAGAACACATGGCAGGCAGCAGACAGAATATGGAACTAATATTGGGATGCATCACGGCTATTGTGCTGTTTGTCGCAGTTCTGGTGTTCTTGGCCTGCCGATGCAAGCGCCAGGGGACTTTCCCCGGCACGAACGTGTACGTGGGAGACACGAGCATCCGGAGTCGGAAGCTGGTGGAAGACTTCCTACCGGTGCAAGGATTCCAGCCCATCCTGACCATGGTGTCGGACATGCCCAACAAGTCCCGGGGAGTGTGCTCGGCCTCCACGAGCCCGGTGCACCCCTCTCGCCAGGAGCGCCGCCCCGAGGTCCAGGTTTGACGCCACAGCTACGGATCGCTGATGCTCTTTGACGACAGGGATGATGTGGCAGTGTAAAGTTCCTAAACGCTCTTAAGTTCATTTGTATTCTTCATCAATTCGTCGTGCGTGGGTACTTTGTGGTTTGGTCTCGTGCCACGCGTGTGAAGCATTGAATGATGTGGTGTTAGCCAACTTCAGAAGGAAAAACTTTATTTTATAAAAAAGTGATAAAACCAACAAAAACACCTTCTGTTTAGCCAAAATGTACTATCCTCAAATGACTGAAACATTCGTCTGGAAGTGGTAAGATTGACATTACAGTTGAAATATACGACCAAACAAAGCGAGTCCGCTCGTTTATTTAAATAAATATTTTTATTTAATATTAAGCTTGTAACTCAAACACTGTTTACGAATAACTTAAACTAAAGCATTAGGTACAATGTTTCGTCATAGTGAAAGATGGTCATCTTTTATAAAGATGGAAACAATTCAAGCCAAAAAATATTAAAAAATGTGTTTCAACCTAATTTAAAATGAACGATCTAATTTGACAGCCTAGAAATAAATAAGTTTACGCGATAAACGAGATTTTATAAACGGGAAACAGGAAAAAATTACCGTCCCTGCTTGTAAAATGATTTACCTATCTCAAGTCGTATACATTCACATTATTTGACGGTTTTGAGTGACCCGAAATAATATAAGTAATAATAAAATTTTAAAGTGAAGTGAAGTTTTTCTTTGCAACAAGTTGCGGAAAATAATTTGAACTTGTAACAGTGATATTACCATATTTTAAGATCACGTCGGAGGAGTAGGACCTCGTGTCGCTGTATAAAAATATTTTCAAATCTTTGTACTAATAAGTTTTGTAATATTTGAAAGAATAAGCTAAGGATATAAATGAGATATTGTGTATTTATGGAAAGCTTACTTGCTTTTGTGAAATTTCAATAAAAAAATATATATTGCATTCGTAATAAATTGTTAATGCATTTAATGAATATCTAGCATGCGATTTTTGTTCGTTTTTCACGATGCAACTTTGTACTAGTTGTAAAATCGACTTGAAGTGTTTTTCAATCCAAATTTTAATTACATGCTCCAACAATTACAAATTTTAAAATGCATTAATGTGCATGTTGAACTCGTACTTTTGTTTATAAATATTATTTCCTTAATACTGCAATTTTTCTTCGTCAAAAAGATTAATATGATTATTACGCATTTTGAGAGTTATGCAATGGTTTTGGTTGATAGGGGTTGCAAATTGCAACCCTCCCAAATCGCCAGAGAAATTTCTAAACTATTGAAACTTAATTTTTCGACCTAATGTAAATATTTTTTTTCTAATATTACAATGTTTTTTTTAAATTTTGAAGTGTAAATGTTTTGTATAAAGAATACTAGTCTAATAGCTAAACCTGTTACGTATTATTTAATTATCTTTTTTCTTTCTTTTAGGATAGTTACATTGAAAATTATGTACTCATTAAAAAAATACATTTAATTGAATGATCTTAATATATATTTTTTTTAGATTTTCAAGCAATTTCATCGTTATTAATCATACAATTCAATCATTCAATTTTGTGGTAGATTATCTGTCAGTCCTTTAGGAAAAGCACGTTTTAACGCGTGCGTTTCTTTTTTGATAAATGTATGTATAGTTGTAGTTAAAATATATTAAATCTGTACCTAAAATATTGTGTGAACGCTCGCTTCATAATATAACTCTATTTTTCATACATTAATTAATGAATGTACAGTATTTTTTAACAAATCATTTGTTTGCTTCAAAAACTATTGTTTTCTGCATTATGAAGGCATTCAGGCATTACTTTTTTTTTGTTAAAAATAATCTTGACAAAGCTATTAATGCTAAATATTATTTATTCCACAAACGCCATGTTTTTATTACCTTTATTAAATCAAGTTTTTTTTACTGGTTTCGTGAGTGTTGCAAATAACGATTTTAATAGTAGACAGTAAGGTTATTTAAATTTCCAAAATTATTGAATGCTTAATTGTATCCTTTTTTCATTTGCATTCTGTATGTTTCAGAGATGGATGTATTTAATATTTTTGACTTAAAAATTAATAATTTAACGATAGTATAAGTGTATTGTATCTAAAGTTGGGTGACTGTACATATAGTTTAACGCTACGAGGAAGATATTACTGCAAATAATGTAACGAATAAATTACAATATATCAGTGGTAAAATATTATGTCTTTTTTATTTCAATGTAAATTTTACCTATTTATTAAATTCCCCCATGTTCAGGTGGAGAGAGAAATGCAAGAGATGCTATCTTTGGAGACGTATCCGTATTCGTCCAGAGCGGCAGATACTCTCAGTATTGCCCTGGTGAAAGACCGCTATTCAGAACCGAAACGCAGCTTGAAATGATGTATCACTTTCAATCATCTGACCTGCACGGTTGGCGATAGCAAAAAAATGTTCAAAGAAGCCAAGCTAGCATTCCACAATGAAGTGCTGATACCAACCTTGATGTATGACAGTGAGGCATGGAAATGGCAGATGAAGGATGAAAGAAGACTGAATGCTGTAGAAATGAATCTTTGAGGCGAATGTGTGGTAAAACCATGAAAAATATTGAGATTTATAAATAATGCGAGGTTGATGTAAGCGTAATGAGTAAGATTAAGATAGGGACGCTTAGAGGGTTTGGGAATGTAAAGCGAATGAACGAAGAAAGGAGTGTAAGGAGAATATATGACGCGAATTTTAATGGAAGAAGCCGGGGACGTCCGAGGAAGACATGGCACAATCAACTGAATCAAATATTTCAGTCGGGCCATGTCAGAAGTCAGAATAATAGAAGAGAATATATGAGACGTTGTATGAATGTGAATGAAGCAAGAAGTGTATGCCAATATTTGACGCGCAAGTGAATAAAATAAGTCGGAGGTGCATCAACACATGGCACAAAGAGTTGATCTGAATAGAAAGGTACTTCCTAACCGTCCCCTCCCCCATCTCCTACCCCCACCACACTCCCTTGAGCCACACAACATACTCCAATAGAAATGAGCACAACTGTACTTAAAAATAAGGAGTATCATATAATAAGTCATTAAAAAATATAGTTTGGATGTGATGTGAGAACGTAACACGTAACATTCTAATTCTGAAATTCAAAAATACGTAATTCTGATTTTTAGCACGTATAATGAAATTAGGTCGGTTATTGGGTGAGTTGGCATCGCGTTTGGGTCTCACCCAGGCGTCATGAGTTCAATTCCTCTGCTGGCTGAGTCCTCTATCACGACACAAGCAACATATTTCGCTTACTGCGATGGTAGTAGGAGATTTTAAAATATCGTCAGGTTATTCATAACCAGGGAATGTTTGTCTGTGTTTTAATTTAAAAGTTCTTAGAATAGTTAGTGGTGTGATGGTCAGCAAGGTTTTCTTCCAAGCAGTTGATCGGGATTCGATTCTCGGTCTTATTTCATATTATCAATATATTTAACATTATTTAATTAAAATTTGCATTTTTTTTTTTTCATTTATTTATTTGAAACACACATTATTAATAATTAACAAATCCCGTTTTAGGACAGTAAAATTGACAAGTTAGTTCATATTAATAATATTAATAATAACAAAGCATTTATATAGCGCAGTTTTGTGTTATTTCACTTCAAGTGCGACAATTAAATGACATTATACAAACATGGAAGGGAAAAAAGCTGGTATCAACGTAGTATGGTAATATAATATATCTAGAAAAAAAGTATAATAATTACGTATAAAGATATGTGAAGAATAGTACAGAAAAAACTTATGAATGTACTTATGAAGAGATGAGAAAAACAAATATATCAGAGTAAACAATTATGTATATGTGTTTGATAATTAAAATTGAGTACTAAAAAATTTATGAAATTATTGTGTAATATTGATAAGATTGAGTTACGTATCACTCAGCTTTATGAGCCGACAACCAAACTCACGGAATAACTCATAATGTCCCGTGATTTTTCACTTGTCTGCGCTAGTAAAAATAAAAGCTGTGATGAATTTTTCTCACTGGAATATATTTACAGAGGTTTATTTCGTTCACAATAAGCAAAGGTGTAACAATAATCTTCATTGCAATTTATGGTCATTGCCTAGCAGAGCGTTTTCTTTATACTCACTAAGTGACGCGATTCCGAGGTTTAAAATTGGTAAAGAAGGTTTCATACAATGAAAGAACGAAAACCCGTTTTAAACATACCAAGAAATTATATCGCGATGGAAAGGGAACGAGATCATCAAGAGGTTGATTAAAAAAATCAAAAGTTTTTACCGACTGTAATAAATAATTTACGTAGGGTACGAGTAGGTTTGTAATAATTAATATGTTTCTGTTGAACCCTTGGGATCCTAGTACCACATAAATAATTCTTGATTACCGAAGTGTTGAGGCCGAAGGTAAATATTATGTGTGTATTTTCAAAGGGCTCGGAGACTAAGCGTGACAACATTACCCTTTATGAAAGGAATTCTTTCTAACGACGCCGACGAGGCGCCTTTTAATTGCCTTAAGGATTTTACCTAATCGTCATAAACAAAACATTCATTTGAATATTCAAATTGTCCCGGAGCCCAATGACCGTGTTCAAAGATTGTCCTATATTCCTAACCCCCTTTATTTCCCTCAGCATAGAACCCGTGAGAACCTCGTAGAATAGCCTTATTTATACCCAGTGGACAAAACACCCCTCTGGAATACAAAGAAAGGGTGAAAGTACAGAAGAAGAAAGGATCTCGTCTTGAGAAATGTACCCATTCCGACCCCTTAATTACATCATTTCGGATTAATTAACTGAATTGGCACTTTTCTTAATTAATATTTGTAATAATCGTAACGATTTAAAGTAAGAAAAGAGAAATTAACAGCAAGCTGAATTAACTCCTCCTTTGTTGCTCAAGCTTCTGGAAAAATTACGTATTTCTGATAAATATAAGTTTCTATGGTTAATTCAAAAAGTTTTTCTTTGCTTTTTTCGTAACTATATACCTATAAGTTTATGTCTACAACGCATTAAGAGCATTTTTGAAAGCATCTAAAAAAAATCCTCAGAATCCTCGAAATGTGCAATCTGTTCAACTGATTAAAAAACTTCCCCTCGGGTAACAACCTTCTCAATGCGAATAGGTATTGTTTCCTCCCGACTTAACTCAAGATTACAAATTAAATTTGGTAAAAAAATCCTCGATCCAGCGCGATATTCACGCTCAATTGAGTTTTATTGAATATATCTTTGAAAAATCCAATACCTTTTTCGTCCCACCGAAGATTACCGTTTGATCCCGATCTCTAGTGCCGTACTCTGCTAAACTAATTTGAGAAATGGCTTCGATTAAGAACCCTCTCCGCTGGTCAGCTCGGGTTTATTCCACGAGGGCTGCGGAACGAACCCCACATAAATTTTGAGGGATGAGGGATCAAAGAGAACCGCCAGACGGCCACAAAGCTGCAATTTGTTATGAAACTCTTAGGAAATACATCTCGAGCATTTTTTAATATGCTTTGCGAGAAACATCCGCGCGGAGAAAATTTTCTAGCTCTAGACGTTTATAACCCCACAACACCCAAACTACCAGAATATCTACCAAAAAAATCTATGTAATAACAAAAATACTTTTATAATTTGTGTAGGTGTCTAATTGTATAAAAATCACCCCTTGGGCACTTACATTTTTATTTATTTCACCTACGACTTATCGCTAAAATGTTTTTTTTTTATTAAAAAAAACTTTTATAACTTTGTCGAACGTAGCTAACCATCTAATAGATGATCGTCATTCATTTCATAAAGACACAGATGTTACAATATTACATGTGTGCAATAAGGGTAAAAAATTAGATAAATTAGAATCATTAGAAATTAATCGACCAAGAAGCAAGTAGAAGAAAAGTACGTAATGAATAATCAATCAGAGAAAAAAGCTGACTCTCCTCTAATATGTCCATCATAGTGTAACCTTAATTATATGCAGTAATAGTATATAACCATGAATGTAAATAGGAAGCACATATAAAATACCAGGGTAAAATTAAACTGGGAATTTTGTCGCAGGCATCCAAGGCGAAATCTATGAAGGCTATTACCCTGATGTGTACCTATTATAGCATAATAAAATATTTTTAAAACCCAACAAAAATTTACCTGGTTATCCGTAGTTCATTTAACTATAGGACAAAAACTGCTATAAAATTCATCTTAGCAAACAAGATGGAAATCACAGGGAAATAACTAAACTAGAAAGAACCATCTGTTCAAATAAAAGCTGACACGAATGCCATTATATAATTTTTAAAAAACATAGATTCAGTAAATAAACACAATGTAATCAGTCTTCCAGGGGGTAATAAACCAGCCCGAAATTAGTTTTTAAAAACATAACGGTAAATAGTACCGTCAACAATAAAACAAATTTTAAGTCATAAATATAAACAATATTAGAAAACAGGAGAACTCACTCCCGACATCGATGCCATATTTACCACAGATTTAGTATTCATTGTGCCAGTCTGACGATGCCCGTGATAGGGTGAAACCGGTCCGGTCGAAAATAAATAAGTGGAAAAAAGTTCCAAAGGTTTTTTAATCAAACAAAATCATTTTAATATGGAATTCCACCATGAATTGACAGTTTCAAAATTAGAAATAATTCAAAATTAGAAATAACTTATCGCTAAGACTTATAACTTTACTACTGATTTATAACTAAAACGACTATTGTCTATTATATTTGAGTAGTTTTTTTTACAGTTGCTTCATCTATGTCATACTGTGTGGAAGGTCTTTTAGAGGATAGGTAGGAGTGAACCTGGGTCTTAAAAGCGACCAATGTTGTAGGAGGGAAGAGACAGAGTCCATGCATAGCGTCATAGTGAAACACGGAGGCCATGTAGAGTGTCATACAGTTAAGATATATAACTATTGGCTTACAACTAAGACATGATAATATATGTAAGTATAGGTACTATTACAATAGTGTTTAAATGAAAACGACGATTGTTATGACAATAACATTTATTAGACCGGTTGGTAATATATATATATATATAATTGCATTAACAATATAAAGTAATGAACCCTTAAAAGCCTGTGTTTTTGCTGAATACTGACATAATTTGCATTAAATCACGATATACAACGATTGAATCAAATTCTTGAGTCGGGCCATGTCAGAAGTCGGAATAACAGAAGAGAATGTATGAGACGATGTATTAATTTGAATGAAGCAAGAAGTGTGTGCCAATATTTGAAGCGCAAGTGAATAGAAGAAGTCGAAGGTGCATCAACAACATTTTTTCAAAATAAATATGTATTGCGACGCCAAAATACATTTTTTTCCAGTTGCAAGTTTTTTTCTTCTTAAATAATTTGTCTCACTTTGTGTCTCGAATCTACTGAACACAACTTAACAAATTACATTTCCAAGTCAACGCAGTCAAGAGTTAGAGTTAAAAGTGTTTAGACTTCTAGAAATAATTATTTTAGTTTCAAAGGAGCATGGCAAAGACTCCAGCATATTTTTGGGCAAAACTTTCAGTACTTCATGGGAATATAATTCTTCAAATTCTTGGATTCACTGGAGCAGTTTCATAAACATTTAACCCTTTCGTACCGTACGTATATTTGAAAATCGTAGATTTTCAGATTTTTCTTCTCCCTAGAGCGAATAAAAATTGGCGGATCTCGTTTTAATGTTTTAAGTTTTGCTGGCAATACCGGTTTTGCGTGCTATTTTTTTTAATGGATTCCAACTACTCGTTCAGGCGGTAACCATGTTAATATTTTGAAATGTGACTTTTGATTTTTATCTCGGTTTATGCATCCTTTACATTTTTTTTCTAATGTAGGTTTTGAAGGTATGTTTTATTATTTTTATAAACAATAATTATTAGCCTGAAATACTCATCCAAATTGAAAAAACCTTCCGAGAAAAGATAAATGTTGCCGACAGGACTCGAACCTGCACCCTTCTGATTGCCGGTCAGATTCTCTACCGTTGAGCTACGTCGGCTTATCGCAAACCCGCCAAGTTAATCAGTATATACTAGTGTTTCATTCATAATTACTGTTTTTTATTATATTTCACCTGTAAATAACCAACTTTA
The DNA here is from genome assembly GCA_022606495.2 of Halesus radiatus. Classification (NCBI taxonomy): domain Eukaryota; kingdom Metazoa; phylum Arthropoda; class Insecta; order Trichoptera; family Limnephilidae; genus Halesus; species Halesus radiatus. The sequence continues at coordinate 33,533 of JAHDVE020001105.1, read as the reverse complement.
TTAGTATGAGAAAGGCTTGTAACGGCTAAATCCCTCAATAGATGGCGTCGAGACAAATTATGTCTACATTTTATTGGTGAAAAATGCTTTGACTTGTCAAATATTCCAAATATTCAAATATTCGAGTCCTGTCGGCGACATTTATCTTTTCTCGGAAGGTTTTTTCAATTTGGATGAGTGTTTCAGGCTAATAATTATTGTTTATAAAAATAATTGTCACCCTTTGCGCTACGCACAAAAATCTTGTCTTAAAAACTTTAGTTTATCAATTAATATGTATGTTTTATTGATTAATTTTTATGTAAAAAATGTTTTATTTTTTGTTTACAGTTTTTTTGTTATCATTTTAAGTGAAATATGCCCATAGAGACCTTTTTAAAATGAACTAAGCGATATCTTAGAAAGCATTAAAAAAAACAAATAAACAAGTTAGTACGCTTCAAACATATTTCACGTACCACTGCCAGTTTTAAATCAGGTATGAAATTCTTAAAAATAACAAATTTTCGCTTACGACACTTTTGTGGCTTCACTGTGAAAATATATGACGAATAATATGGATTCCCAGAGTGTACTTAAAGAAAATAATTCCTTCGCTTTCCTCTACCCGGAAGACAATTTCTGTATTAGAAACCGCACTCTTATTAGTAAATTGTATAGGCTTGGATATCAAGCCTCTACGGCATCCCTGGTAATGAAGGCCGATTCTTTGGCCAAAGATGCCATTGATTTCGGCGAGTCTTTATCTATTTTTTTTAAACCCCGACAACCTTCTCATTAAATTAAACGAAAACATGATTTTCACATACCAGTATCATTGGGAAGAGTCTAGTAAATAAAATGGTAATCATTTTTTCAAAATACATCCCACGGTTCCTTCAAAACCGTGATTTCCAATACTCCCCCTGAACAAATTTTCAGCATCTTCCATTTGCCGCATGCTGATAGGGCATTACTGCCACGATGTTCGCCTGGTTAAGATTTCTATAATGTGCGAATGTCTGTCGTCTTGAAGTAGAAGACCTGAATCATATATAATTGCTATAAAAATTTCATTCAGGATCTGATCAATATATATTGTAATATTGCAACCCTACGACATTGCATCATCTGTCGACAAACGTGTATATAAAATCCTTCCTAATTTTATTAAATTTAACGGCATCAAATTATAATCATCATCGTGAGATTTACGAAGAAAGTACTTGTATTTAATTTTTTTTTTTTTAAACTTATATTTTGTGTATGTTTAGCGTATTTTATGTAATAAATATTTATACACATCCCACTAACTTTATCTACTTGCCACTGGCTAGAACACTCATTTGGAGTGAAAAGCCTTAAAAAATTGATACATATAAGGTACCAAACGAGCCAATTAAATTATCCGTGACTTTTGGTATTTTGTTATTGTGGTATATATTATATATGTATGTATCTAAAACAAATTAAAATTTCTAGTTTCAAACTAATCTACCAGGAGCACAAGAACTTGAAGAGAAAGTTGTCATAATAAATTTATTTCGTAGATTGAGAACAATCATAATTTCCCTATCTTGGTTATCCGGAGCGCAGAAGTCGACGTAGTAATTTAATAACATTTAAGTAATTTAAGTGAATTTTGTCAACATTTTACTATGTCGGTTTCTGCGTTTCGGATAACAAACGGTAACAAATCCCTCAAAGTTGACATCGACAAAAAAAGGAATAAGGAACTCCAGTCCATTTTTTTTTAATCAATAATGACGTATAAACTTAAATACCAGTATATTTCTTTTTTTTCTCTAATTTTAGTTTTCGTTTTCATGGTTAAAATAATTTTCAAAGTTTTAATTTTTCAAAACGCTCCAAATCTTTGGCCGGTCGTTTTTGATCAGTTTTGAGGTTAGAATGTCAAATATCAAAACCACGATGAGCTTTACCGTACATGATTGTATATTCTATTCGTGGTAAACTATGACTAAATATAAGTATTAAAATTATGTTCATTTTTAGAAACTTTAACTAAAATAATAATAATAGTACTGACCATTAACATTATCATAATATATGTATTGATAATTGATTTGATCATGAATACTCTCATTTCTTTCATGAATAACAGTTGTTAATATTGAATAACAATTATAGAGCTTAAAGTCACCCAAATTAAGTTAAATTTTTGCCAAAACTAAAAAATACAAAACAAAATCGAAAAAGAAAAATTTTCATACTAATCCAAAAACAGAACGCTCGCGCGTTGTCAAATCTTCCAAAATCAATTGTAACATAACACGGTGTTTTGATAAACTGATTTTTTATTCACTGTTAAATAACGATTTATAAATTCTACAATATATAATGAAAGTTATGTATTTAGAATCGGCGTTTACTGACCTATCAATATGTATTTTTAAATTAATTATATTTTACACTGGAGTTCCTTATTAAATAAAAATAAAAACGGAAATTATTTATCTAATCTCATCAAATGCGTTCGTTTTTCTCTTTTCCGACTGGAAATAAGACTGTTCCTATTTTTATTTTGTTGTTAAACTCGCACAAAAGCCCGGAGCCAGTGGAACTATGGGAAAGAAGATTGTTGGGAAATTCCTAACTATTCAGATCTGGTCATTTAACACAACTTATGCCATTTCCAATAACGTATCGATTTTGGAGAAATTGTCGGTTCAAAACACGATGTGTGCAAATACATTTTATGTATTTAATTTGTTTTCACTATTCATTGATTTAATATATGTGATACGTTTTAGAGTTGTAGATGCTTTCACTATCGCCCTGGTGAAATAAACCTATTCAGAATCGAAACGTTACGTTGTCGGGTACTTTTCAACCTTCATACTATCCATCTGGTTCCCTTCTACACTAACGTCAACCTCACAACATGCCCCAATTGGTGATGCCATAGTCCCACTGGATCCAGACGATTGAGAGCATATGTACTCGTGTATGGTACTCGAACAATCTTTGTTTAAAAACGACTTTCACCGGGGCGATACTGAGAGTATTAGTACCAATCAATGGTATGCCGTCCACAAAGCTGTGACTACCCTTAGAAAAACGAACGATAAAAATAAATTAAAAGCTAATAAAAACTGACGAGTTTCTGATCGAAATGTACACTAATTATTCAGTTGGCCACAATAAGCAGTAGAAAATGACCTATTTAAGATATTTAATGCGCAATAGCGCCTACTTGAAAATCTACACACAGCCTACCTTTGGTCATAGGGTAATGAACGCCACTGGTATCAATATTACAAGTATCCGGGGTAAATATCTTCGGCAGGCGATTCTACATAATAGTTTTAGATTACACAATTCTTTTACAAGAATTTGGTTACTAGTATGGAGGGACGTCAAAAAACAAATACATATTAGCACCACCCTTAACTACATCGGGTAAGTATTTTTCTTTCATAGTTTTGTGTGCCTTATTTATTTCATAGTATTTCATTACTGTTTCCAAGAAATTCCGTGCGAACGTATGTGAATTTTGTCGATTAATCTTTTGTCAGTAAAAAACGTATTTGCGAATACACCAAAACATTTAAGAAGAGTGTGAACACAGAGAGAGAGAGAGAGAGATCGAAAGAAAAGGGAGAAAAGGGGAAAGAAGAAGAAAGGTTGGCTGTGTTGACGGTAGGGTGAGAATGATTGAAAGTTGAAGAAGGAAACTGACAGGCGAATCCAATATCAGCTGGGACTTCTACCAGGGCAGCCGAACATAGCAGGAGTAAACCACTATCCGTTATTAGTTATTACAACAGCCTGTTCACTGTTCAATTACTCTTTAGGAGAAAAGCATTGAAAGGCTTTTGTCGGAAACTTATTTACGGGAACGTTCCTACCTACTAACTTCAGTCACGGTAGTAAAGTCGAAGTTATTGCCAATTGACATTTTGAAGATTTTTGTGATTTGGCCCAGTCGACATGTAATCCGGTATACCTGCATTGCTATTATTTTAGTCATCTATATCTTCTATTATATAAAAATTAATGTCCCGGGCGGGCGGTGTTTGTTTGTTTGTTTGTTTTCGTATGCAAATCTACAATTTGATTTTGAGCTCGGTGAATTTTTGCACATTGGCCTTTAAAACAAGAGTAATATCACTGTCTACAGAAGATTTCTAAATCCACCCCATCCCCATTTCTCACCCCCAAAAGCCGTATTTTGGTATTTGAAATTTTGCACACAAAATAAGAGGAAACTACAGGGTGGGAGTAGGGAAGGGATTGGGGTAAGGGTAGGTCTACGGGTAAGGGTAGAGATAGGAGTAGGGGTATGGGAAGGGGTAGATCACGTTTCGCATTATCGGTATAATATAAGGTTAGGCTAATAGACCTGTTTTGAATAAGCAGTATTGGGGAAATGTTTGTAAATTATTTGAATTGGGTGTTTAATTTTTTTCTATGTTAAACTCTTTATCAGTTATTATTTACAAGCCTTTTAAGGAATGTTTTCTTTTCGTAAGTGTGTAAATGGATTCTGGATTAATTTTCTGCAAAAATACATACATATACATATACATGTATGTATTTTTCGATCATGGTAATAATTTAATAGCATTTCATCAATACTTAAGGTGTATTGTTTCGTAAATAGGACTAGTAGAAATCACGTCGAAAGATAGTTTGCTTGACTTTGTAATTTTAATGCCTAAAACTATGTATGTACTTTTTTAAAATTAACAAGGTTTCTTACTTACTTCCTTATCTTGGTAGTAAAAATCATTCCAGGAAGCTAACGTGACCGCGCTGGAAATAAGGTTATCGGAGAAGATTTTTGACCAATAAAAACGTAACGGATACGATAAAGATACGTGAACTTGAGATGCTCAGATCTTATCTTTTATAAATTTCCCGATTGAAGGAATTAAAGAATCAGCTATTTATTTAGGTTAGATATGAAAATCCAGTGGCAAGTTATAATACAAAATACAAAAGTTAAAATAAATAATATTCTCTGATTTTGCCGCGTAAAAGTGAACCACGATATTAAAATTAAACAAAGTGAGAGAAATGACCTTGTCAGGACGTTGGCAATTTATTTGTTGATCGTTCATACCCACTTCCTTTCTTATTCATGATTTTCTTAACGACAGCTAAAAATAACAACGTTGTAAAGGATTTTGTTGCAAGCCAATTTTTATTTTTTTATTAGCCAGATGTTTTTCTTATAATAATAATAATAACAATAATTGGATGCTTTGTATAGCGCCGTTTTTGTGAAAAGAAAACACATACTTACCTGGCAGGTCGCTTCAGATGAACACAGTTTTATTAGAAAATTTAAACATAGAGATGATATTTTTACAGTTGCTATTTTATCCTCCTTTTCTATTGATGTTACACTTATCAGACGATTGATGGCACAATTATATTCATGACAACATGTACCATTATGAAAGGTTATATTTTGTATGGCACATTATTTTAATTTTCCTTTTTTTGTGGCTTTGGATTCTCTAAAAACGGACTGCGAAAGCTTACAAATAAGCCGACAATAAGAACTTTCCCCTAACATATATTATTTTTAACTTAAAAAATAATAGTATTTCCCACGAGTTATGCATAAGTCCACCGAGGCTTTGACTCTTTTGTTACCCACATGAAAATGAATTATTTCACTATTTCGGCAATAGTTACATTGTTTTACATTTACGAGATAGTATATTTATTAGATTATTAGAGTATTATATTAGATTTCTAGATTAGAGTAGGTATATTTTTCAATTAATATTCGTCATGAGCATCCCCCCGTCGACTGCGGTAATAAAGTTTTTGGATCACAATTCATCAATATAATGATGACCATATTGTTAAACTGTAAAATGTCGTTAATTTGTATGTACGGCTTGGGCCATTCGTCTGAGAAAGACTTAGGTTTTTTTCTCGAGTAAGTTGAGTTTAATTTCGAAACATGTTGATAGCCATCGACGGTAATGGGCGATACTCACATGTCATAGCCATCTGCCATCCTTTTTCTCTTGGTGTACACCAGACGTAGCAACAGATTTTTTCTAGGAGCGACTAACTAACTAACTAATTAACTAACTAACTAACCATCACGCCGTTTCTCCGCAGGGGTAGGCAGAGAGGACGGACCGCCAAACAACTAGATCTTGGCATACACTTCTTGCTTCATTCACTTTCATTCAACGTCTCATACTTTCTCTTCTGTTATTCCGACTTCTGACATGGCCCGACTCAAGTATTTGATTCACTCGATCTTGCCATGTCTTCCTCGGTCGTCCCTGGCTTCTTCTTTCATTCACATTCGCGTCATATATTCTCCTTACACTCCTTTCTTCTTTCATTCGTTCTACATGCCCAAACCATTTAAGCGTCCCTTCCTTAATTTTGCTCACTACGCTTATATCAGCCTTGCATTCTTTACGAATCTCATCATTTTTCACACGATCTTACATGGTTCTATCACACATTCATCTCAGAGATCTCATTTCTACAGCATTCAGTCTACTGTCATCCTTCCTCTGCCAGTTCCATGCCTCACTGCCATACATCGGGGTTGGTATCAGCACTCCATTGTGGACTGCTAGATTCGCTTCTTTGGACAACTTTTTGTTTGCGCCAACCGAGTTCAGTCCTTCATTAATGGAGTTTCCTGCATTCACCCTTATTTCAATATCCCTATCAGTCTTTCCATCTCTCGTTAACATACTTCCCAAAAACACAAACTCACAAAGCGACTAGTTGTATTATGATATTTAAAAAAAAAAAAAACAATGCAATTAGAATAAGTAGATATATAATAAAACAGATATTATATACTTTTAAAAATAACAGTACAAAAGTCAAAATATCGACAATACTATAATTAAGTAAATACTATTCAATACTAAATTATTAAAGATTTATTCCTTCATATCTTACGAACCCGAAGTAAGATAATTAATTTCGGTTCGAATAGAAGCAGATTTGTTCTTCTATAAGTCTGTGTGATTCAGTATTCGATGCGATATTTACCGTCATCCAAATTAGGTAAATATCGCATTTGAGTGTATTGACCACTGACGGTAGACTAACTTGCGTGTTGTGAGTCGGGTATTTAAGGAATCTTACCTTATTCTTCATCTCCATAGTTCTTCCCATCCCTACCGAGCAACTGTTGATCCGAAATTTTACCTCATCACTCGTCAAATGTAAAAATACGCTCTTCCCACCGAAATTCTCGATCGAATTTACGATCAATTTGGGATGTTGATTTTTGTGAATTAAGTTCCCCTCAACAGAGGACTAGTTATAAAAAGTGTCAACAGGGTGAACAAACGGCACCGAAATGTTAAATGTGATTATTAGTTTACGATCTATTTTGCGCGATTTAAATATTGAATGATAAATATCTATTTTCGTTTTAGAATGTCAAAACACGTTTTTTGTATGTTTTTAATAGAAATTAAGAAAACCTAACTTATTTTATTTATAATAAGCTGCGTTTTGTCTTGTTTTTTCACGGGCGAGAAACGTCAAATGTAAAATATACGAAATGAACAATGTGCTTTGGCAGCAGTATCAAAAGTCAAGTTAACACTTTATTCTCAGTATATTTTTAAGATACACGTTTGTGAAGTATAAAATATTTGTTTATGTATAAGTTTTAAAAAAAGATTAAACGTTTTCATATTAAATACAATATTAACTCATTTATGTTAATTTTACATTGAAAGTTTTTACTTTGATGTCACTTCATTGTCTTTAAAGTAGGCGGGTACTATTTTATCGTATATGAAAGTGGGCGGGCACTATTTTATAGTGGGCGGGTACCTTCATAGACAATTTAGGTTAAAAATGCTTGGAAACAGGCATACAGAATTAATACTTAACATTACACTCGATGATCGGTGACTCAGATTGATCATTCGAAAAGTTAGGAAGAAAAGCCGTTAGGTTAGACCTAAGAGTGGAAACGGTTGAAACATCTGCAACTTTCTTTACTTAACTACTAAACATCAGTAGCAAGTTCCAAAGACCGGTGACTGTGAAAGATAGGTGAAGTAAGGGAAGAGTACGTCGAGTAGATTGTAACAAGAAATAATACAATATAGGTCCGTGATCTCCCAAAAATACCTTCGCGATCCACATATAGATCGAAATCGACACACAGGCCATCCCTGGTGTATACGGTATAAGTTTACCTAAATCCAAGGTTAATGAATTATTTTAATATACAAAAAAAATCATACAATGAACTGGAAATCTAAGAGTTCATTAGTCCACCTCCACCCTAAACCCTTTCTCACAGTGATTCTGCAACAAATTTTACTATGCAAGTTTACTGTGATTTCAGTTAGGGAGTATTGACGTAGATTGAGAGTAAGCTCCAATAAATGCATAATTTACTGTCCAAGTTACACTATTCAGTTAAAGTAAATAAACCTTTTTCTAAGTGAAAACATTTTTTTTGCGTTAATATGGCAACACCCATGTTTTTATTAAAATAACTTTCTTTTTTTTTGTTTTAAATAAAATTCGCGTATCTTCCACATTGTTTTATTGTTGTTATATTGATTTAGCATCTAATAAATGACTTTTGGATATAAATATATATAAAAAAATAATAATAATTTTACATCTAAATTATCTCTCTTAGAAATCGCTGAAAAAATTAAATCCATATTTAAATATGGTGAACAGCTCCTCTCAGAAAGTAGAAACCACGACTTCCTGAACACCATACAAAATGTTAAAAATTATTTATTTGCATTCTTGAAAACTTGTATCTTTGAAACATCTTAGTTTATTTATTTAATGTCAACGCTATAAATATACCATAAACAATAATTACATGTCACAGTTAACTACAAGCATAAGAATATAGTGTAAATAATTTTAAAACGTAACTATTAAATGTGACATTAGGTCGTACAATGACATCAGAGAGTATATAAAGAATAAAAGTTCACGAAGGACATAAAAGTAAAAAAAATATGCATACAAATAAAACATACGGTAAACGTAGGCTAAATTAATAATGAATGAAAATATATGATCGAACAGCCTTCTTGTATATGTTGCCGTTGAAAAAAAAATTATTGCATCGCCCTCATATCATCTATGATTTCCTCTTTATTCACGTCGTACTTAAGAACAAACTCTCTTATAGGCGTAATAACAATTTCGTATTTCTCCACGTTCCACTAGATTGATCTCTGCTTCCTTAGCTATGTTGCCATGTACATAATATATATATTCTCACATCCTTCCTTCCTGGTATGTTGCCTTGCCTTATAGCCTCTGGCACAATAATTGCTAGCCCGAGGAGGCATAATCCATCATGTCAGGTCATATAGCATTTACCGAATTAGATTAAGGCTAATCCTTCATCGCAACTTGTCCCGAAAAAATTACACTTTTCTCGTAAAAATTACATTTATAATGAAAAAAATTGACCCACTGAACTAACCGGGTTTTCCTAACGATAATGTTTGCAAGCTTCTCTCAAACCGTCGTTATTTTATCTCAACATTTGCCATTGGCGTTAAAGTATTTTTCGTAGATCAACCGGTTAGTGGCTGAGTAAACAGTTGCGTCTGGTTTGCACGCAGGCGTCGCGGGTTCTTCCTCCATTGCACAAGCAACATCTTCCGCCTTTAATTATGGCAGTAGAAGTTCTTCGCATATCTATTTTTATTTATTATATTTAGGAATCAAACAGTTATAAAATGTGATTCCTAATTACATTGTTAATGATTAATAAATATCAGAGAAACCTATTTAGTTCCTTCTTCAATAAATGCAAAATCACTGTATCAATTACATGTCTAATGTGTATCCTGATCAGGAAAGCTTCGCTTCAGACACGTGTTGATATTTATATATTAAATAGTGGTTTAAACAAAAAATCCTATTCGTAAAGAGCATTTACTCTATTGCTTATCGTAATTATAATATAAACGCGTACATTTATTTTGAACCACTTCAATTTAATATAATAATCTCGACCGGTTTCGGAAGTACCCTTCCCTCGTCGGGAATATATTAAATTTAATTACGATATAAAATAATGATACGTGAGTATTTAGGTGTTGGATTGGGAGTCGACCAAAGGGGAAGAGGCAGGTAGGTTTTTTTCGGTAGAACGAAGCGATTCACTGTAAAAATATCTAAAAGAGGACTATACGATGAATTTACTTGGTTATTCAATACACAAAAATTATTATTCAGGGATTTTCTAATTGCCAGTGCTTCTAAATTATCTAATTTTTTGCCCTTATTATTTACGGTGAAGAATTTGAACTACTGTATCTTTATTAAAAATATGGTCGGTTGAAATGAGACGAGGGAACGGCACTTCCGAAAACATATTAATTACTTATTAATTTGATATGGTTCAAAATAAATGTATTAATTGATAAACTAAAGTTCTTAAAAACTTAAGACAAGATTTTTGTGCATAGCGCAAAGGGTAACAATTATTTTTATAAACAATAATTATTAGTCTGAAACACAAAGAACTTTAGTTTATCAATTAATAAATATTTGACAAGTCAAAGCAATTTTCACCAATAAAATGTAGACATAATTTGTCTCGACGCCATCTATTTGAGGGATTTAGCCGTTACAAGCCTTTCTCATACTGATAAAGTTGGTTGTTTACAGGTGAAAATATAATAAAAACAGTAATTATTGAATGAAACATAGTATATATTGATTAACTTGGCGGGTTTGCGATAAGCCGACGTAGCTCAACGGTAGAGCATCTGACCGGACATCAGAAGGGTGCAGGTTCGAGTCCTGTCGGCGACATTTATCTTTGCTCGGAAAGGTTTTTTTCAATTTGGATGAGTGTTTCAGACTAATAATTATTGTTTATAAAAACAAAATAAATGTGTTCGTCTATATTATAAAAAAACCCCTCTACATTTAATTATGTTCCATTAATTGAGCAGTAATAAACAATTATATATATTACATTACAAACAAAAAAACTATAGATATTATAAGAAGAGTTAAAATGAGTAAAAAAAAAATCGATTTTATACGTTTTAAAGGTGCAGTTGAACATGTCTACATTTTGTAAGGTATTGAATGTTTTGGAGAAACGTCCCATTAAGGGATTTTGTGCAAAATTTCGATCTGGTGTGGCGTTCAAATCAACGAAATGCAATTCTTTGCCACAGATCTGATGAAACAAGACAGTTCACAATTTTGTATACGAATAACGCGTTAGAGATTTTTCTACGTTTGTACAGAGCAATGGCATTACAGTAATGATTACTAAAATGATATGACGATGTTTTGTATTTTTTTTTTGTTCAAATTTTCGGTACGATCAATACAGTTTTTTTTTGTGAAAACTAGGAATCTTTCGATTAATATAGGTTTTATATTAGTGATTCCAAATGACTGGGGCAAAATCAAGTTGTTATTATACATATGTTATATATAGTAAAATAAGTGTGTGTAGTATGGTGAAGGGTTTTCCAATGCGTAAAATAATTTTTTTGTAAGCTTTTTCTAAAATTTCTTCAATATGATCCTTATATAACATTTTAGAATCTAGTAAAACCCAAAGACTTATGATTTTGTTAATGATATTTTATTTTTATTTTATTTTAGAAACAAACATTACATGTATAAAATGAGTAGTGTACAAATTACAAATTTTTAGAAAATTATTACGACGGTCGCTATCAATGATATATCTCTACGTAATATCTAGTTAACGGTTGTTATATACATTTTACCGGGCGGGTAGGTATATGAAAAAAGTTTATAGTGTATAAGTGTATGTGGCTGTGTGTGTGTGTGTGTGTGTGTGTGTTTGTGTGTGGGTGTATGTGCACCAATGTGTTTTAACAGTGCTATTTACTGGAAAGTTGTGATTGCGCATTGATGTTACGAGTAATATTTTTCTTAATGTTTGGTTAATATTGTTGGGTTATTCGTAATCCGGGAACGTATCTCTTCCTTTAATGAAAAAAGAACACAAAATAGTAATGCTTCTAGATACTATGCAATATTATACAAATAAAATATTTGCACAACTTCAGAAAGCCTAAAAACTCACGACTTGAATATCATGATTTTTAAATAATTTCTGTTGCAAATTTCAAACTCAACACAAATACTATTTTAACGCACGATGTTTTGCATTTCGAAATACAACTATTTAAAGATACCATTGCGATAAAAAAAATCACATTCGTTTTCAGAAATGTCCAACCCACCCTTATTATTTTTTCCCTCTATGTACAATAAATTTTTAAAACACCGTTTTATTTTCTAACGCGAGGCTTTATTTTTTACAGATTTTCAATTTCGTATAAAAATAAACACCCCGAATGATCTGAAAATCTTTATAGGATGAATTTAATCTGGAAGACAGAGATGGATCCGATTCAAGGGCTCGGTGTTGCTAAAAAAATAAATGTAGGTGTCGAAAGGGTTTAGGTTACAGGATTAATCACCTGAAAATTTGGACAATTAATCTTTCCCGCTACCCCAGCAGCTTTCCAGCGAAGTTAAATTACACTGGAACCTGAGCTGGATAATGCAATATTTTACTTTGGACTGTTTGTTATTAGGTTTTTCCAAACTGAATTAGGGGCCCCCAACTTTTCACTCCGGTTCAATGTCACAGGCGTTGGCGGAAAATAATATTACCCGTAAAAATGTAATCAAACTGAGCTTTTTACTGCCCTACCTTCATAAATTGTAGAATGTTTTATACTGCATAAAGCGGGGTTCGCACGAGGCCATTTTTGTTGTTCAGTTCCCGAATGTGAACAGAAAATAAATTGATAAATGTGAATATGCTTTCAACAATATTGACACATTTTTATTGAATCGAAAGAAGTTAATCCGACTACATTTTTATATCATTTGTGTTGACAACACGTGCGAAAAAATACTTCGATTTGATTCCGATTATTATATTTTCGTTTACACGATTCATGTAACTGTAGAGCAAAAAATCAACAAATGTTTTATTAAGTAATGCGCTTTTAATCTAATATGTTTTATTATTGGTTATTGTGTTTAATTCTGAGAACTTCATTAAATTTTTTTTTTTTTTTAAATTTGATGTACATCAAATTAAGAAATGTTATTATCAAGTTTTGCTATTTCAGTTTCTTATTATTATGACAGCTGTTTTGTCGTTCACAACCGAAATGCAGTTTGCAGTTTGAAAATGGTTTTGAACACCGAAACAGCGGTTACCATACAAACTAAAACACTTCATAATAACATTATTAAAATTGATGTACTTAAAAAAAAAATTGTCATAAGAATAATAAACAAATGAAGTTACCATTCGACGAGATGTTTATATTTCTGGATCTACACTAAGGCCAATTAAAAATTAATTGTATTATTAACATTGCATATAGTGTTAAATTGAAGTATTTACCTTCTGTAAGTTTGATTCCAGGTGTTAAATACAAAATTACACGAAATAATCTCAATATTTCTTAAAAAATATTTAGTATTAAACTATATCTCTGAAAATTGTTCGATGCACCTCTCGACATTTTCTATAACGTATGATGTACGAGGTGTGTTCAAAAGAAAAGGTGAATTTTGAATTTTTTCGAAAAGTATTTATTTATTCATCAATATCCATTTTCTCCCCTTCAAAGTAATCCCCCTCAGATATAATGCACTTATGCCAGCGCTTCTTCCAATCCCCGAAGCACTACTGGAAAGCGCTTTTCGGTATGGCCATCAGCTAGTTCTTCGATTCTGACTTTATCTCATCAAATGTGGAAAAACGCTTTCCTTTCATTGGTCTCTTCAGTTTCGGGAATAGGAAAAAGTCGCAGGGAGCCAAATCTGGTGAATGAGGTGGTTGAGGCATGATTACAGTGTTGTTTTTGGCCAAATAATCACGAACAAGCATTGATGTGTGAGCAGGTGCATTATCGTGATGCAAAATCCATGATTTGTTTTACCACAATTCCGATCGTTTGAGCCGTATTGCTTCACGCAAACGTTGCATAACTTCCTTGTAGTATTCCTTATTACCCGTACAACCTGTTGGAAAGAACTCATGATGAACCACGCCGTTGAAATCGAAGAAAACAGTGAGCAAAACCTTCACATTTGATCGAACTTGGCATGCTTTTTCGGTCTTGGCTCTTCTGGCCGCTTCCATTGGGATGATTGGGCCTTGGTTTCAAGGTCATAACCATATACCCACGTTTCATCACCAGTTATGACCCTTTTGAGCAAATCCGGATCGTCGTTGACGTCATTCGACAACTCCTGAGCGATACTAATGCGACATTGCTTTTGCTCAAAATTTAGCAATTTCATGCCCAAAACATCCGAGAAAATTGCATGCCATGAGCCGATTGATATGCCAACATCCTCTGCAACTTCCCTTATAGTGATTCGACGATTTTCCTAAACTATTTTCTTCACTGTTTCGATGTTTTCTTCGTTTGTGGACGTGGTTGCAACTCCAGGACGCTCATCGTCATTAATATTTTCTCGGCCTTATGTAAAGCGCTTGTACGACTTATAAACACTTTTTTGAGACAAAGTAGACTCGCCGAATGCCACAGTCAACATTTTAAGTGCGTTGGAGCACTTTATTCGATTTTTAACGCAAAATTTAATACATATTCTTTGATCCATTTTTTTTACAAAAGTAAAAAATCGAAGAACACACAAAAACGTGACTAACCTTTCCAGTTGTCAAAAACATACCACTCATCCAAAATGGTAAATGATAAACATATGTGTACCAACATAACAAAAAAAATCGATAATTGAATGTACACAGCCCGCGAAAATTCAAAATTTACCTTTTATTTTGAACACCCCTCGTATGATTGTATTTTTTAGTTCATCCCTTAAATTAATTGCTGAGAATTATTTATTGATGGCCTCCATGGTCGAGGTGTAAGGCTCTCGACTACGAATCCGAAGGCGCGGGTTCAAATCCCGACGTGCGAAAGTAAATTTTATTTAATTAATTTGTGCTGTTTTACAATTAATTAATTAAAAATAATATATAGTATATTTGCGCACGTTCCAGAGTGGAAGATACTTTCAGTATCGCCCTGGTGAAAGACCACCATTCAGAATTGAAACGTTGCTTCAAAGGATTTTAGTCGTGTTTGGTGACCAGATCTGAATAGCCATGTATTTCCCCACCTTCCTATTCCCCTTCTCCTTCCTCTTCCCAATACCTTCAGCCTCACAACATTTCCCAATTTGGGATGCCATAGTTTCATTGGCTCCAGACGGTTGGGAGCAGTTGAGACTCTTGTACGGTATCCATGTAAAAAAAAATACAAATCATAAAATTGAGCTACTTTTTACTTACTACCATCACAATTAGCGGAAGATGTTGCTTGTGTCATGATGGTGGACATAGCCGGCCGAGGAATTGAAATCACGACGCCTAGGTCAGACCCAGATGCGATACCAACTCAGCCACCGACTGGTCTACCTTTTGTAAGTTTTTTTTTCCCTATATATCTAAATATTTAAATATTTACCGATAAACTCGAATCGTGTGAACCATGCACAAGGTTCGGAATATGGTGATTCTTTTAAAGTCTGTAATGGTGAAAGAATGCAATGTGCAAAATACTGTTTTATGCTTCCAGTCGCAAAGTACCATCGATAAGTCACCTGTAAAATAATTAACGATGAGAAACAGGTGATGATAAAGAAGTAGGGGTCGGAAACTTAACCTTCGAATCTTTCGACTAACCGGAGACTTATCACTAACAGGAAACCTGGATTAAAGGCTATGTGACACTTTTGGTTCGCTGGTTAATGAAGCGAAGTGGCATGTGTAAGTAAGTACTGTCTGTTCTAATTTTCTATTAACCTCTCCCTCGAGGAAAATTTGGCTCGGAGGCTTGTCAGGAACTGGGAAATCGAACAAGCGGAGTAATTATGAAGTTATGTAATGGGTTCTAGGTTATTTATGAAGTTGAATGCAACATCATTGGTGACGTTCTTTTCGACTCGTTCTCGTGAGATACACCGCTTAATTATGTACATGGAAAGGAGTGTAAGGAGAATATACGACGCGAATTGTGACGTGATTTGAACAAGCAGGGACGTCCGAGAGAGACAGCACGAACAAGTGAACCAAATTCTTGAGTTGGGCCATGTCAAGAGTAAGAATAACAAAAGAGTATGTATTAGACGATGTATTTTTTTTACATATTCCTTTTTTTTTCAAATATTATGTGATTTTTACATTAAAGTTCTTCTTAATTTATGAGTGGTGCTTATATAATTTATTTATTTATTTGTAAGAAACAAACAGCTTTTAATACAAATATATATACAAAGGAAGTTTAAAGGTAAGCCAACAAAGTTTCTTGTGCTAATAGTGGTTAAATACACATATTTTATTTATGAAGCTTATAATATAAATAAAAAACAACATAAGAAGGAAAGGGGGAGAGGAAGAGGAAGATATGATCGGGACAGGATATGCTCTCGATACGTTTTAGTGTAGTTTATAATACATTATTATAATTTTTTTATAAAATATAATCGGTACTTAAAAAATAAAAAAAGGTACAAAAATACAAATAAAATGAAAAGGGGCAAAAAATACACAGAAAACGATTAGCACAATAAATATTTTTCACGTAACCTCCTGAAAATCAGTTTAATTTTTTTATTTAATGTGAAGGAAGCAAGGAGTTTGTGCTAAGACCGAGTTGTTTGGCGGTCCGTTCTCTCTGCCTACCCCTTCGGGCTGAATGGTTAGGTAGTTAGTTATTATTTACAAATTTAAAATGTATGAAGATCTCTCTGAACGGTAAGCTTCTTGACTCTGGGCTTAGATATCTCGGGTAGGACGCTTATAGAGAAACTTTACATCCGGTTTTTTTTTCTTCATATTTGGGTAGTATTTTGCATCTCTTTGGGTATCGCCTTGGTGACCAACCACTGTTGATATTTCAGACTTTGTGTCGCTTAAAATAGCTTTAACAAATTTTGAATAGTCAGAATTTGGAATTCCATAACTCTTTTGGCTCCGGGAAAAATTTACTATTTGGTGGTGTCCCATAAAAATATAATATTGATTAACATAACACCGTAATAGCGTAATGGTGAATAAGATTAGGTACAATGTTATTTATATTTGTTTTTTGTATTTCTTAAGTAAAAACTATGTAACAATTTCCAGACATTTACTTTTTTTGTAATGTTTTATTTTACAGTGTTATATTTGTTAAATAATTTTAATATTTTGCTACCGGTTTCTCAACGTTTACTTTTACATAAAATGTACTTTTTCAATTTGTAAATGTCTATGTAAAAACCCGTAAAGGGCTTAAATAAATAAATAAATATTTGCTACCGAAAGTAATAAAAGAAATTAAATAAAAGTAAAAAAAATATTTTTTTAAATCTTCTTTATTCAGACGACTTTTTTTATTTTTATATCTAGCATTTTACTAGATTTAATTTCCCCCAGCTTTTTATACTAATATATACATATATACATATATATATATATATATTATATATATTATATATATATTGTATATATATAAAAATATATATATATATAAATCAATGTAAGTTTGTTTGTTTGCCCTCTTTGTTCTCGAAAATTACTAGACCGGTTTCGCTGAAAATAGCACATTTTGTTTTTATTAGTGCCTGGAAGGTTTAGAGAGTAGTTTTAATGAAATTCAATGTGTAAAACTGTTGCTATAACGTTTTAAAATTAGTATGAAAAACACTGAACCCGACATGTTTTATTTAGGTTAGCCCATAGATATAATACTCTGGTTAGCTACAGATTGCATATTCAAAAGAAGAAGGTTTTTTTGGGTAGAATATTTTCAAAATGGAAATCACGAGTAGGTACCTACGTAAGAACTTTATGATTTAGATATATTTTGAAAAAATAAACGTTTGGAATAAAATAAAATACTCAAATCAATTATGGCACCCCAATAACAAGCAAGAATTCACAACTTCATAACTTTATTAAAAAAAATCCCTAGCAAGCCAATCAGCTAGTTTTATAATAAAAATTACTTGATAACAATTTCAAATAAATTCTCGGAAATCGAAAAATACGCCTTAGAATGCAACACACAGTATGTAGGACGACTACAATTTTTTAAATCTAGGATCGGGGAATATGAACTCTTTTTACGGAAAAAATAGATACTTGTAATTTGAAGAGGCTGTATTTAAAAAAAATGCTAATATTAACACATATTTTTAATTGTGGGCCTTAGAAAATTTATGAAAATAAAACCAAAAATGAACATACCCGTACTTAGTTCAATAGGGAAATAACTAAAAATTTCTGGGTTTTGAGTTAATGATGAAAAATGGTAAAGAAACTCTCCCTTTTCACATTTCAATAAAAAATAAGTCTAGGTCGTCCTAATTATGTAGTCAGATAAGTATTTATGGAATTATAGTGAAATCAGCACATTCTTAGTTCAATGGAGAAACATGACAAATGTTTCCGTTTGGAACATAATAAATGTAGCCATTTACACCTATGATATGATAGGTTGATACATTACTTACATGTTTCATCTATTGTTATGTTATAGGTGAACAAAATAACTTTACATCGAAGCGATGTCTTTTTGAAAATTTTCTCAAAATGAGGTATTTTGAGTTAGTTCCCTATTGAACTGAGGTATCGATATGTGCTTCACAAAATAATAGCATCCTGTAAGTTACCTTTGGTAACCATGTTAGACACAGACTTGTCGAAACCGGTAGAAAATTATTAAAATTATTTTACAAATGTAAAATCAAATCCTTATTTGTATATACTACACCTACAATGCAATTTCTTTATATCCTGTTTTACATTTATGATGAAATATGAGTGAACCGTTCATTAAAATCATTGTAAAGATGTTGTTTGCTTCTACATTAACCACAAACCACACGAAACATCTGACTGGTCTACAACCTTAAAACAAAGGGGCCTTAAAACTCTCGAAGCAACCTCTTGCAGGACTGTAAAGGTAGATCCGTGTTTTTGAAGTCCGTATTTCAACCTTCTCTGACGAATTGCCAGCTGCGTTTTCCTTTGAATTCGTTTCCCCCGCGCACGCAATGTACCGCCTTGCATAATGTATGTTACAATATAACATACAGGGTGTTAAGGAACATACCTATAAAACTTTCACAAGCGATTCCCAAGATTATTTGTACTAAAAAAATTTGATGCCATTTTGATCTCCGGTAACACTTTTTAATGTTGTTTTTTTCTTCTTTATATTGTATCAAAAAAAATATACATATCGTCGCTGATCGCTCAGCCAAGTAACGGCCCAACCCCTCGCCCCGACCTTATCAGTCCAATATGTATACTTTATTATACTCAAGACTAATATTAGTTGTTTCGACTAATAATGTATCTCTCTCTAACGAATGCGCCGATCGCGCTAGTCCTTAGCGCCAACTCAGTCGCCAATGAGGGCTGGCAGGAAGTGACGTGCCGCTATTATCTATATACGATACCCTTGTTAGTCCAGTCTATGGAGAACTCAAGACATATTATTTGTGTCAATTGTACCAATTATAATTTTTTTTTTATGTTTTATAAGGGAATTAACTATTTTAAGTTAGTTATAGAGAACGAGAAAAAAATAATATAATATTAACTTTAGTTAATTTTTTTGAGATTTATGTTACCGCTAATTTTGGTGTCGAAAATCATACCATAAATATTTTTTATTTTCTAACAAATTCTATAAATTCCTTTTATATTAATTTTTCACCCTATTTATAAAGTTCCTTTAAAAAATAGAATACATGTTTCAAATCGTCGTAAATAAAAAAATTGTAATGTCGATAATAGTATTAATCAAATTGACAAATGATTAGTCTTTACGTATAAAAATATGATTGCTTTTCTAAGGTTAAGTGAAAACAGTCACTGGACACCAAAATACCCAATTTTTTTTTTACCCCAAATAAGCTCAGGAATCGCTGGTTAAAGTCTGTCGGGTACGTATTGTTACACCCTGTATAAAACATAAAGCCTTTATACGTATATATCAAATACGTCATATAACAAAGCCAGTCATGTCTTCAATATATCGTAAGTGGGGAGCCCGCCATGTTATTAATTACTGCGAGTAAATTGTTTATAGTAGTCGTGTGTGTTTCAGGCTTGCTCCTTTATTTGCATTGCTCGCAGATTTCCATGTACTACAAGTACTGGAGATGTTATGTATTACAAGTACGATTCCGATATTGTGTTACGTTTCTCAATTTTCAGAAGATATTAATAGCAAAGCGTATCAAACTCACGGTAAAGTTTAGTGAAAATTAACCCGAGAACTCTTTAAAAAAACTAGTCACAAAATCCAAAGAAACTCAAAAAAAATTAACAGTCAGCACCGAAAAAAACACTTTGCACGTTGCTAACTCAAGAAATTCTTAGGAATAATTTATCTGTAAATTCTATACGGGTAATTAGGAAAATATTTAAGCTTTTAAAAGACAATAATTCTCAAACTGTAATCTTCTAAATTACACATGAAATAACTGCTGGAATTTTAAGTAAAGCGTAGAAAATTGCTTTCGTTGAATTTCAAATTACGCTTATTCCAAGACATTTTGGTATGTGTTTCTTAGAATTTAAATATTAAAGTTTGAGGATTTATGTCCTTGGGAGCCTTATACGTTTTCCTAACTACCTGTATAGAACTTGTTTAGGGCCATTTTTAAGTGATGGTCATTAAACTCTCTTACAATTAATCTTAACAGTATGTATAAAACCTGTATGATAAACATTACTTATTTTTTTCAACGTTCAACTAACTTAAGAATAACAATTATTACACAATCATTACAATAGGTACATACTAAAACAAACATTATTATTATTATTTCTTACTTCGTTATAATTATGTACTACTACAAATCACTGAAAAGATTAACAGAGAGATGTACGTTGTAAGAGAGATGTACGTTGTATCTGTGTGCTCGAAGTAAAGCAAGATATGATTAGCCACTGTCAAAATTTACAGAAGTAATAGATGAAGAAATAATTTAAAAAATAAGGTGAATTTTTTTTCGCTCTGGGTGAAATTGATCAATTTTCATTTGAAGAAAATATCGAAATTCTTTCTTGAGCAGATAATCAACTTCATTGGCCTGTATGGGGTCTAGGTGTCGAACGGTCGAAAGGTCGAATGGTCAAATTGCCGTTATTTTTAAGGAAAATTCCTTATCCTTTCCTTAGGCCTAAAGATTTCTTGCTTAACTGCGGAATTCCGAAGAGACATAGTAAAAGAATCCTTAACAGATTGTTAACAGACTATTTGAAAACACAAATTGGTTGAATATCTATGCGAAAATATTAATTCATAAAATACAAAAAAATAATCTTCTTGCGACGAAAGGTTTTGAACCAAAACCTTTCGTTATATTATAATGCATTTTATTTCATTTGTATTTTTTTTTTAAATATAATAAATACGTCTTTTAACGAAGAAATTACGTTTTGTAAAAATTCACCTATCTCACTATATAGTAATTATTATTATTATAGTGTCACTACTTCTAAAGGTGACATTTGCCGCCGTGGTATATCTATGCCACCGCCTGCCGTTGTGTATTGTTTTTACTTGGTACATTGTTAACTTATAATTAACATTGTTTGTTACATTGTTAACATATAATTAACATTGTTAACTTATAAATAATATTGTTAACTTTCAACTTTCATTGATTGTTACGTTTTTAACTTATAATTAATATTGTTAGCTTATAACTTTCACTGTTTGTTACATTGGTAACTTACATAATATTGAGTTTTTCTCTTGTTAAAAACAAGCAAATATTGATATTTTTACTGAAGAACCGGAACAGCAGTTAAGCAAGAAGTATTTATGCCTTAGGAAAAGGACAAGGAATTTTCCTTAAAAAGAACAAGAATAGGCCTCCTGGTTTCATTTGTAAATCCTACACTCCGAGCTTCATTTAGCACCTCGCCAAGGATATCAAACGTGCATATAATTTTTCTTTGATTATTGTGCGTTTTAGGCATATATTTGGCATTTTTAGTGCATATTCTGGAAAGTTGGCCATTATTAGGAATTATTACTGAACATTTTGGAATTTTTAATGCATATTTTTGCATTTTTTAATGCATATAATCCGATTATTACACTCTTCCTCAGTTCGTAGTCAAGTCGAATATAATTCTTTTGTATAAAATTCACTCAGACTCCATTGAAAAAGTTCCATTGACATGTTAACCATAAACTATAAATTACAATTACATAATTAAAGAACTAAAATTATTAAAACTCTCAGATAGAATACTTGTTTCTGACCTAACTTTTATTTTAAAAATTGTTAATGGTTTAATAGACAGCCCTGATATTGTCAGTTTAATTAAATTTAATATTCCAACTAGAACTACTCGATCTAAAATTTTATTTAATTGTAACAATAATTTCTGGACTGAGTCATTCAAAAATTCTCTTTAACCTAGACTTCACGCGGGAGGAAATTCATTTTCAGGAATAGTAGATATGTTCAACTGCTCGGAATACAAATACAAACAGACGATTATTTCATACATCTTCAACAATTATTCTAGAGTATACGTATTACTGAATGTCAGGTATGTTTTGAATATTCGCCTCTGTAGCTAATTACTTGAAATGGTACATACACTATGTTGTTCCTGTTTTTGTTTATTATTTTATCTATGTACCTAATGTGAGGTGTTTTGCACCTGTGCGACTATCATAACTAACTAAATATGTAAATATAAGCCGTATGTATGTAATATAATAAATAAATAAATATCTCATTATAACAAACGTCGTACAAGTGCGCATTTTCTGAGTGTGCGAGTTCAAAGGAAGGAGTTAATCCCAGCTGTGCGGCGAAGAGTGTTGCTATCTAAAGCGAGTAATTCAAAATTACCTCTCGCCCCCAAACAAACGGTGTTCTAATGGGGGTATTTAAATATTCCCTTTCCCGCCCATAGCGCACATTGGTCAGGACCAAAATGGCGCTAAGCAGGATTTCCAAAATGACAAGAAGCCATGTTACCAACAGCACTCAGTTATTCTCTTTGCTAAAACTGGGCGCAGCGAATGGTGAAATGAGCAAAAAATTGTTTGATCTATATTAAAAACATTTTTTTATATGAACACTCCATAAAAGTTAATCATTGAAGAAGATAATATTAACACATCCCAAATGAACCACAAAACCGAAAAAACAACAGAAATTGAAAAGATTTCAGTCGCATCTGGGACTCGAACCCAGGACCTCTACCTATCCGGGGTAACCGTTTCTAATGAGACCAGTTCAATTTACACCGATATCATACTTCAAGTTCAAGACTTGTCAATATTATCCTCCATTTTTATAAATCTCATTTTATTGGCTGCTATCCTATTGAATACTATATGTATTGAATACTCCATAAAAGTCCCAACTGCTCCTGACTGTCCGAAACCAGTGGGGCTATGATATCCCCAATTGGGGTATGTTGTGAGGTTGAAGGGAGTAGGGAAGGGGAGGAGATGGAGAAGGAGAAAGTTGCGAAGTACCCATCTGTTCAGATATAGTCAGCAATTACGGCTAAAGTCATTTCAAACAACGTTTCTATTCTGAATTGTGATCTTTCACTTCGCATAGCTACGGTTTCGATTCCATGTCAATGATAATACATTTTTTAAAAGAGTTTGTTCTTTAATTATCACATTTAAAAAAAAATTATAGTTGTATCATACATATTTCATACGTGGAGTTTATTATTACTTACCTTTACACGTATAATTATCTTTTCAGTAATTAAATCACTTTCATCTGACATTTGGGACCTTTGGCATAGGTGCTTCACAAACATCACAATTTCTTTAATTCGGTTAATTTAATCACATTATTATGAGACAAATAAATCATTTTTAATGTTTATAGTCAATTCTTTTGTTGAAACTGCGCAAATATCGATATTTTTAAATAATGTCATTCGCCGTATGACAGCTGTCATCCGCGAGAACCGAAACCGCAGTAAAGCCTAAGGATAAGGATAATGTCTTATCACTTGAGGGCACTTAAGATTTATGTATTAAAAATCTCCAGTTTTCCTCCAAATTCGGGGATAGTTTCTCCATGCAAACAGGTTTTTTTTCATCGAAAGCGAATTCTGTAAATACCGTTTTGTTTTTCGATATTCGATAAATTAACGGATGACACTGAATATACCCCAGTTCAGCCCTGACATGCCCAAAATTGGGAGCTTACAGAAAAGTCCGTGCAAACACCCTTCCGGTCATGGTAAAATTGCATCTCAAATATTCAGCACCCCAACTGGTTAGTTATTTACCTTCATATCACGATCATAGGATACTTAGGGCCTTCAATTAGTCTACAGATAACAACAGATTACCCAACGTATAATGTATTGAAACATGTAATGCCACAGGATGGAGAAAAATAAAATTATACTTAAGATAGCCCGACCGCCATAGAAATCGCACTCATGTAAGTCACAAAGATTTAACAGCAGTTTTCAAGATATCCTTTAGAGTTTTAGAGAAAAATTGAATTTCTGCAGATGTATTATTCCTTCAAAATATTACCAGATTGTCCGTAATTCCTCGAATGCATTCAATTGCGAATGTACCTAACCAGGTTACCAGGGCCCAAGTCTGTATCTTTTGCGTCAGCAGACGTAAGATAAATCGGCCATAAACAGCACATTTCGACAGTTTGGTAATCCGTACCACACTAGCAAGCGTCCGCGTTTACGTTAAGGGACAAATCCGTAACGCAAACACAAGATACTAAGATGCATTTATGAAACCTGTGAACGTGTGTTGTTTATTGCCGATTTAACTTACGTTAATTAACGTAAAAGGTACAGACTTGGGCCCCATGAACGGTCCGTCGCACTAGCGACCAAATTCACCTCAAAGTATTGCAAAATCTTTGATTCAATCAAAAATTTAAGCCATAAACTACAAATCTGAAGTCCGGTGTTGGTATCCCAAGGTATATAATTATTTCATTGCGTTTCCAATTTCTAATTAATTTGTGGTCTCTAAATACCTAATAATAAAGATCTAAATATTTACCTATTTCGGTCTGCTAAGGTGGCTCCCTCGCCGGTCGGTATGAAATCAACAATGTTTGCGTGCAGCAAAAAAGCGCGTAATATTGCGTGATGTCGCGCTGAGTGGACTCGCACATTCGTGGAATCTACAGATGTCAGTATATTTGTAGCCAGTAAACTGTCGGTACTGCAGATTTCTGTTTCACCGTACCGAAATCAACATGTCATCGAACGAGTCAAGTGGCGACGAACCCGTGGACTTT
This sequence comes from Halesus radiatus, assembly GCA_022606495.2. Classification (NCBI taxonomy): domain Eukaryota; kingdom Metazoa; phylum Arthropoda; class Insecta; order Trichoptera; family Limnephilidae; genus Halesus; species Halesus radiatus. Next base: position 8,240 of record JAHDVE020001105.1, on the reverse strand, counting down.
TATTCATAATGCCTTTGTGATGCTATGAATGGGCCAGATTAATAAGTTCACAAGAACATTTTTAAATCATATTATAACTACTACGTATACCTAGCCGTAATACGAGACCGATGGCTCTGTATAACAATCCAGCGTCTTCAAATAATTATTTAGAGAACTCTCCTATTCAAAGATTGCATAGACTTAGTAATGAGTTTAGTTCAATTGATGTTTACCTTTACAACACTGTGTCCAAGCTAAAAATCAGTTTATTTGAATGTTTTTACTAAATTTATTAAGTTTTTTTTTCATGTGCATCGTTTTTTACTGTTTTTTTTTATTATGTTATGTTTCTGTAAAATACCCAACCAGGCATAATAAAGGTTTTCCTGTTTTATAAACACGTATATTATAAACTGTTCATGTTTTACAACGTCATATTAATTATAAATCTACTGCTACTTAGTTTTTTTTTATGTGCATCTTTTTTTTGTTATATTTATTATGTTACTTTTCTGAAAAACATCTAATCAGGCATAATAAAGGTTTGCTGTTTTATAAACACGTATATTATAAACTGTTCATGTTTTACAACGTCATAATAATTATAAATCTACTGCCTTTAGTACCTACTTATTGGGCTGAAACTAGCTACTTACATAGTATCTACCTTCTCACTTCTTTTAAATTTATGTTATTATATTACGCACTAAACTACTTCTAATACTCTTTTGTACAACCTGCTGTTACAATTTAACCACAGGTTAAACTATTATTCATTGCGATAATTACGCTGTAACTACATACTGTTATATTGTACCTACAAACTTTTACACTTTATTTATTATTTTATATGTACATTATTGTACTCCCTCGTAAAACTATGTGATAAATGTATCAATATGTAAAAGCCTTCTAGGCGTGAAAAAATAAATTAATAAATAACTTAAAGAACTGTTGCTAATAAAATAGTTTATTAAAAGTTCCAAGTGATGCAAACAGTGAAGAGATAATATAAGGAAGCTGCTGAGACCACGTACCGCTTGCCTGTATACTGGAAGTACGCAACATCGCTCCTACACCGCACCGACCCGTGAACGGGCGCCAGTAGAAATATATACTCGTATATGCTTAAATGGAACAGCGATATCTCGCAAACTTATTGCATATGGATTATGTCGTTTTCTTACCGACCCGTGTAGCTGCCTATGATGTTCGATATAGCGAGATATTTATCGAATGAAAATTACAAAATAGAAAATGAAAATTATTTCACGTGTTTTTTTAAAGGCTTAAATCTTTGTTTGTACCCTAATATTTCGTAATGATTGATAGTGTGAAATGCCGAAAAACGAATCATTGAGCCTTTCTTAATACAGAACTCATTCTAAATAATAAAAAAATTATGTCTATAATATCACACATTTGATTTAACCCCTTTATCTCTAACCTCACACCTTTAAAATCATTGGCTGAAAACGGCAGCTAATTAAAACTCTTATCCTAATTTAATTCGTTTACAACCATTTCCTTCCTCCCATCTTTCTATATCACACACAAACATGCTACTTACCAGGTTATTTTGAAATTATAATTTATTTAAAATTATAATTTCAAATCTTGGTTTTTATTCGGTATCCTTGATGTAATTGAATGCGGTTGCGTAATTCCTGTTTCTATTATGGTAACCACCTACACCCAGAAAATCGTCAGTGTGGGACGGTGCTACCGGGGGAGGGGGGGGGGAGTATGGAATACCTCTCAAAAAAACGAGAGGACTGGGGAAGAACATTTTGATAAATTAAACACAAAAGCAAAATGCAAATTAAAATTTTTTTTTATCCCTTTCGTTTTTGGATAAGTGAACAAATCTATTGATTTTTTCTCAATAAGATCGCGCAATGTCTTCCTGTAGCGTTTTATAATGATTTAACTAAAAATAGAACATATGCACAAAGGTTACATAATATCTTAAACGTACAACGATAAGTGGCTAAGTCAAAATCGTTCGTTGGCAGATTACGACTGAAGTCCTTTGCGTGGACACAAACTCACAAATTCGCAGATAGAATATTTTTTACGTATATGAGACAAAATAAACTTCGATAAAAAAAAATATCCTAACTTGCGATACTATGATTCCGCATCCATGCAAAAATCCTCAATCTCAATCTGCCAATGAACAAGGACTTTGACTTATTCACTTTTCTATGTTTGCTCATGTCACTCACTCCAATATAAATATATAACATAATATATTGTCCAGCCAGTAAAGACATAAAAAAGCTAAGGCAAAAGGTGGGGTAAAATATTTTTTGATTTTATATTGTTTGGGACCTTGGGTGACTTTCGTGGTAGCGGCCATCTTGGATGAAAGGTGCCAAAATCGTTTTTTCCAAAATAATTCCTTGACTATTTATTGTACAACAAAATTGTTTAAGACAAACTAAAGAAGATAAAATTACTTATATTTTACGTGTCTATGTTTTTTTAAAGTTTCATATATAACGAGTTCCACTGCCGAAAAGGTGAACTTTAAAAAAAAAAATTTAAAATTTCCCATTTTTCTTATTTTATTTTATTATTTCTGGCTATTCATAATATAAATATAATCAAAAAGCGACATCAAACTTAATTATATAATAGAGTATATCTTTTACCACACCTTCTGCATGGCAAAAACCTCTGCTGGCCGGACTAATAATACAAAAAACATTAGCAATTAAAGTTACAAAAAATTTCAAAATGCAATAATTCAATTTTTCACTTCACATATTTCATCACTTCTTTCTTAAATTTAAGCACTTTTTCCTCTTCTTTTATACAGGCCTGTATTTCATTAAAGATCTTCACCGTTCCATACATTAATGAGTTCTGTGATTTTGACGTCTTACGAAAGAGAAGTTTATTTTCTTCTTGTAGAGTGATTGTTTAAGTTTTCACATAAATTCTAAACTTTGTTCGTCGTTAAATGTTTTTAAAAGAAAGACTATCAAATTTAAGTACCTTCCTATGCATTAGATCCCTTGACATATTTTAATTTTGCAATATTTCTCTCGTCTTAAAATTATTATCAAGGCTTTGTTTTCCAAAATTGTAAGTCTTGCAATTTTTTTACGTTGTTATCTTTTATCTTGATACTGCTTTCTTGGCCCATATATACGTATACTTTATAAACCATAAAGGCATTTACTTCGAAATTTTGTTGATTTCAGTTAGGTGCATCAATCTTTCAGTCTTTAGAATTTTCTCATTTGCAACATCGTGGTACGCAGTTTTAAGACACATACGTCTCAATGATCTAGTTTCTAACGCATCCAGGTATTATTTCTTTTTCATCCTTCCTTTGCCATTTCTATGTCTTTCAACCATACCCATGTAACGGTTAATATATTTCATCTAATAATAATAACCTACGTGATTGCCAACACTAGCTTCGAGTCACAGAAAGAATTCAGTTTAAAATTTGTCTTGTGCTATATTATGCACTGAACGTGCTGGCACCATCATACTTGACTGATCGGCCAAGGTAAAAACTCAGGACGGCCATCTCTGAAGACAGGTAAACTGGCAGGCACTGCAAAATGAGTTGATTATATTATCTATGAACACATTCACGCATGGTGTAATGTGAATATTACCTTCTGCGCCGTGCCTGCCACTGTACGTGTCTGCACTGCACGGTGCCGGCAGATGAGAATAGACCTTGATGCGTGGAACAGACTCGTTGAACCCTCTCATATGAAAGCTGCTAAATTTGGGGACAGAGCTTTGAATGTGGTGGGTCCACATTTTAGCAAAGACCTTCTATTTCGTTTGAGGTTAGAAAAAATTTATTAAAAGCTTCTTACGCTTTTTAGGGTCATTTTATAAATATTTTCCAGTACTAAAAATTATAAATATTTCAATAAATACCAACTCTTCTTGTGCCACCAATCTTCTAATGAATGTAACATCAATAGAAATGGAGGATAAATTGGCAACTGTAAAACTATCATCTCTATACTTAAATTTTCTAATAAAACTGTGTTCATCTGAAGCGACCTGCCAGGTAAGTATGTTTTTCTGTATCTGTTTGTACATAATTAGATTAAGAATAGGAAGTCATATTTGTGCAGCGCCCTTGGGGTGATTTTTTACAAAAACGCCGCTATACAAATCATCCAATTATTATTATTATTAAAGCAATTGATTTGATGATTTTAGTAACTAAACGGCGCTATGGAAAAATTGTCCATTTAGTTCTTTTACATATACGAGAAGATTTTCCGTGTACTTTAACAATTCCAGTTAATTCTAATTAATTAATCAAACGATAATAATAAATCTAAAGTAGTGCAAACAGTTCCTAGTACATTGCGAATAGTTATAACATAGAAATATTATGTAAATTACATTACATTTTATGACCGTATTTTTTTAATTAGAACGCGTGTACGCTTGCCCTTATAATTAGTTACACTTTTGGAGGGTCGTAAAAAAGTACGTAAATTCTCGTAGCCTCCCCGGGAGACGTAAGAGTACCTACTGACGTTTCTTTGCTTTACGCCATATAACATTACGCGAGTTTACTGTTGTTTTACAGGCAAGTAGTTTCCTTCATACACTTTTTTTATGTTTATTTTTATGGCCTAAGAACTTTTTCATCAAGAGTGTTCTACAAGAAAAATAATACACAGTTATGGTTAGAATAATAACACTTGCCCCTAAGAGGCTTTTTCGTATTAAACAGGACGAAATAGTATTGGGGGAACTAAGCCCATTTACAGGACGTTGTAGAGGTTAACATCAGAACCTTGTGCAAATTATTAGTTGGAGACAGCAGGAGATCGTCATGAGAAGTGGAGGTGTCCCGTAGAGACGGCCAAGATGCTTAAAGGGTTGCAAGGCAAATAATGTTGATCAGAGGTGTGCATTCCAAATAGGCACAAAAGCACTGCCTATCCTAATCTAAAATTATTGAAAAAAAATCCTACTATAACGTATCAAAAGCAGAAACTAAGTATGCAAATAACGCATATGTATTTTTCAAATGTTCACTGTATTCTATACAAAAAGTGTACATGTGTGAGAAATGCGCATTCAAGGGAAGACTTCATTGTGTTAGTATCGAAAAAGATCGTGCCCTTCAGTACAAATGCAGCGATTAGTGTCATCTTTTTTTTACTTTAATAACGAAATTATTATCATATTATATTTGCTTTCTTTAATGTAATTGTGCGGGCGGATAAATGCGGAAATTTTATATATCCAGTAATTGGTTTGTAATATGAATAAATTAAGCAGTTATTTTGATATATTCTTTTTATTATTTTTTTTAATTAAAAATGTATACAATATATTTCCATGCATTGTATTCCCCAAGAGTTAAGAAACTCATTGTGGGATCACAAGCAGAACCAACAATAAACAAATCTGCAACAATATTTAATCTACGTTATTAACATTCACAATACATTAATAACATTTACAACACATACTTAGCATTAGTAATTAAGACATGTCACCGGTACATTACATAGTTATACTTATTACAGAGATACATGACAGCATTAATCCTTAAGGCATTCTTTCAAATAATAGAGTTTAAGCATCTTACTTCGAGATTTTTAATATGTTTAGGTAATTTATTGTGTTGTGTGTAAGCTATATATTCTGAAGGTTTTAGTTAATATTTTGGTGAGTGTAGTTTGTTGTGGTTTATTAAATTTGATTTGGCAAGTAATCCCTAACTTACCACGTCTGCGTCTGTGGTAAGTTTATGTTAATATCAATTAATTTGCTGTTAAAACTCTGCTTGCTTTTAAAACTCTGTGCACACCACTGAATGGTGATGAGTGATTTCCGTAATCGAAGCAAAAAAGCGTTTAAAAAGGCAGAGAAATGATGGGGCTCTTTATTAAAGGAAGATATTTATTTTTGTATTTTCTTAAAAAAAAAAACAAATATTAAATTCGTTAGAAATATTTTGTGTAAACCACTAAAATAGTCAATGAACGTGTTTATGACGATGATTAAATATGCATAAAAGCACGACTTTCTGAATACTTACACAATTTATAAAAAAACACTTTTCATTAGTTTAATTACAATGAAAAACAACTATTTCAGTCACAGGAGAAGCAAAGTCACGCATTTTAATTAATTTAAAGTATAAGTTTTTAAGGTATAAGTTTTAAAGTGTTTGGGTCTAGGTTGTTTTTATTTTTTTTTAAATAAATTTTACTTTTAAACCCCGAACTACGAACATAAAAACGTATTTTATGTCTAATTAATATATTGTATTATATATAAAATAGGTTTTAGGTTCTTATATCGGGTTTTTCTTTTAAAAATAATTTTAAAAAAACTATCAAGAAAAATACGTGCTTGTATGCATATTTACCCCACGATGTGTTCTTTAAAAGAGGGTTGTAATGCTGTCAGAAATAACAGACAAAATAAGAGAACACACGACAGTTAAATATATTATTATTATTACCGATACATAAGCAAATTTCTTACAATAATATATTATAATTTCCCTCAGTATACATAAACTAAAAACTCTTCCGATTTATGATGAAGTACCATCGGGCAGGGTGCATAGATGGACCCGCACCATGCGGCAGTTTAAAAAAATGAAACAGACCCCTTTTCCCCTCTTCACCCGTGAGGGTTTTCCATCGATGTCGGAAGACAAAAACATTCTACACGCACACGGAAATGTGTATGGTAACGTCCCTTTGTTTTTTTTTTTTGTAAATGTTTTAAAAAAACAGTCGCAGGAGACGCGGCTTAAGAGGTTAGTAAATTTAACAGTGTTGGGTGACTGCAGGCGCTCTAGATGGATGTTGATATCGCCGGTTATGAAGATAGTATCGGAAAGTCCTTCACCCCGCTCGAGAAAACAAGACAGTTCTTTAAAAGAGTCCGCGGTGATTTGTTTTGATCCGAGTCGGTACAGGGCACATAAAATGAATGACGACCCTGCAGAAGGAACTCTGCATCCCAAGTATTCATAAGTTGGGTACGCACCAATATTTGTCAAATGCAAGCCTTGGCGAGCTATAATCGAGAGACCCCCGTGATTTAAGCTAGAGATGTTGTCATTCCGAGATGTCGTTGATTTAGGTCGTGCTTCTTCTGGCACCACGTATCCTAAAGCTCGGAGTTTCTTTATTGAAAAAGAGTCACCGTTTTCATGCCAAGTTTCAGTTATGGCCAGGATATGCGGATTCTGTTCGATGAAAACCTCCCCTACCTTCTATACCTAATTGTTGAGAGAGAAAAAACAGTTTAAATATTAAATAAAAAAATTGCATTAGAAATTTTAAAAAGACATTATTTTTGTTACTAAAATAAATAAAATAGCAAGGTATAAAAAAATAATATAATTGTAATAATAATATTATAATTGAGTTCGGGTAGAACTTTGTAAACATCATAAAAATAGCTGCCAATATGAGATTAAACAATGGAAGATAATATTCACAAATCTTGAATTTGAGATATGATATCGATGAAGATGAATTGAACTTGTCTCATTAGCTAAGTCGGTTGAGCGTTGCCCCGGATAGGCAGAGGACCTGGGTTCGAGTCCCAGATGCGACTGAAATATTTTTAGTTTCTGTCCTTTTATCCGGTTTCATCTTTCATTTAGTTTATGTTAATATTATCTTCTTCAATAATTAAATATTATAAATGTAGTTATTAATTTGAACACAAATTTAAGAGATAACTATTAAAAAAAACTGTTTTGATATTTAATTGACTACACTTTTTCTAATTTAAAAAAAAATTGAAATCTTTCTAATTAAAACCAGTTATATTTATATTTAAAAAATTTAAACCTTTATGCATGTCAAAAGACTGATTTGTTTCCAAAATATGGTCGTCGAATTCAGAATATCTGTTATTACTTAAACACTGTAGTATTAAAATTTCTTGAAATCATTTATTTTTATTTTTATTTGTGGCGTATTTGACAATTGAACACCCTGATCAAATCAATGTTTCAAAATGTTGACAATTTATTTTTAACGATTACTACGACATCTATACGAGACATAACGTCATAGTATATCAAATACCAAATCAAACAATCTAACCTTTGTCCGCATCTAAGATTGTAATTTCGATAAATAAAATCTACGATACACGAAAGTTCTTGTTTGTTTCGAAGTGTCCCTTGTAACCGAACATGAAGCTAATATGTATGTAAATTAGTACAAGGAAACTCATGTTAGACCAATGTAGATCGAGGTTAATCAGTCTAGTCA